>JANHGB010067904.1:0-37927 GCA_026283785.1 Coracopsis vasa
GCAGTGTTCAAGGCCAGGTTGGACAGGGCTTGGAGCAATCTGGTCTAGTGGAAGGTGTTCCTGCCTGTGGCAGGGGGATTGGAACTGGATGGTCTCTAAGGACTCTTCCAACCCAAACTATTCTGTGATTCAATGGAAGTTTGGGTCAATGTTTTTCAGTGTTGAAGTGTTTTGGTTGGTTCTGTTTTTCAGAACTGAGTCCTCAGTCTATGAGATCTTCCAAGGAACAGCAAGATTGTCTCTGGCCCCATGCAGCGAGCTCATTGCCAATGTTAAACCAACAAACAAAACACAACAAGTAGTTAATTAATAATGAACCTCTGATGGCTTTCAAGTAGTCTGTTTCAAACAGGACAGCACTTCTGTCAAACTGCTCCTGGTAGAACAGTTGTTCAGATGACAGAAACTATTTCTATGATTGACACTAACTTGCTCCTTCCCGGCCACCTGCAAGTGTGGAACAGCCCCAGAGACAGCAGCAGTTCCTTCTCCTGAGGGTTATCCTTCTAGTTACTACAGGGCTGGAGAACACAGCCAGCATGATTTTGGGCACATCGTGGTGGTTTGAGAAGATGGCTCAGATGGAGGAGACTTCAGCTTCTAAGATTGTCTTTAAACTCTCTATACATGAGTTAATGGATCCATTTTTAGGGCCTGCGCTACACAGCAGTTCCCCTCCCCACCTTGAAGATCCATGATGTTACAAATTTAAAGAAATAAACACATTGTTGGTGGGAGACTATTAAAATTTAGAAAGAAGGAATTTCTAAGTGCAACATCAGAATCATTTGTTGGTTCAAAATAAAAAAAAAGGGCATGAAATTGCAAGAAATCAAAAGAAAGTGACTGAACCTCACATAAATTTGTAATGAAATAATTTGATTCACAAGTCAGGGCAATCACTATTTGATTTCCAGTACTTCCATTTCACACTGTCCTTTTAAGACCTGGAGGTTATTAAAAATACGTATTTAATGACTCAACTTGAAAGGCTCCTAAAAGATGCTATAAAAATACACACAGCTCATTACACAGGGATTGTACTTGAAAAAGATATAAATGTGAGGGACAGTCACACAACCTACTTCAAGCATTTAGCTTAAGTGCCTAAAATGCAGTGCTCAGGGGGTCAGTATGTCAGTGCTGCCCCCCAACACCTCCGCAGGGCCACCAGCACTGGATCCTGTCCCTCTCCTTCCTGCCCACTAGCGACGTGGGGAGACCTGAAGTGCATCCCCCTGCAACAGAGCTAACCTCCATCAGCCCAAACATACACATCCAATGCTCATTTTCATGATCTAAGTTGAAGCAAATTATTAGAAGAGCCAAAAAATATCCAGGAGCCCCTGTAATTTTAACTTGTTTTCCCCAGCCCATGCACCTAAAATGCAAATATACAAATACCTGTAATTTTGAGGAACTCTAAATCAAAGACTATTTCAAATATTATGAAGTAATTTATCCAGCAAATATGCAACAGAAACCAATAGAGGTAGCACACCAAAGCGAGAGAGGAAGACATCCAGCTCTTTGGAATTTGTCTGAAAAATAATCAGGCTCCCAAAATATACTGAAGGAAGAGGAGGCTTGGATGGAGCTCAGAAACAGGGAGCAAGGAAGGTTTGGTAGGGGAGGATATACAGACTAAGGAAAATACCTCAAAATTAATCTTAGTGACAAGCCATTGCTATTCCAGTGTTACCTGTAACACAGGCATTTCTGTATATGACTACCAGGCATTATTCAGTGAAAGCATATTATGCTTTTACAGTGAGGGATACTGCATTACCACAGATACACAGGTGATCATCTGTTGGCTTCCAGAAAGTCAAATCTCTTTGGTTTCCACTTACAGGACAGCTTAGCACAGGCAACATGGAGAGCATACAATATGAGAAAGAGTAAAAAACTTAATCTTTTTTCAGTGAGCTTCCTGAGGAGTGGTTCAAAAGAACAAAAAAAAACTCCACTGCAATGAAAGATAAGGGTCACACATTAACTGAAGGTTTTGAGAGATCAAAATCATCCCTAGCCTGCTTCCAAAAGAGAATACAGATGATCTGATACTGCTAGGCAGGGAGTTCTACTGCCTCAGGCCACAGAGAATCATTCTGGTACCTGTCACCTTCAGTGGGTATGTGGCTAAAGCAACCAGCATCCAAAACCCCATTGGTTTGTGTGTGTACCATACACAGGTGTGAGAGACCTGGTGAAAACATGAATGGGGAAATCAGACAAACTGAGTCTTTTTACGTTCTAACCCTTTAAAAAACAGGGGGGTTTGTGGTTTTTTGTTTGTTTGGGGTTTGTGGGTTTGTTTTGGTTTGGTTTTTAATGGTGTCAGTTGCTGCAATATACATCTTGTTTGTATTATTCGTTTACGATATGATTCTATCATTTGGAATTACCTTAAAGGATATGAAATACATTAGAAGCCTCCTCCTTCTCAGGACTTTTTATAGGCTTCATAAGAAGTCTGAAGCTAAAAGGAAAGGCTTGCCAAAACAGTGTGCTGGACCCAGAGCAGAATGGGAAACAACAGCTAGCAGATAAGTCAGTCTTGTTCCCTTCCCACACTCAGCATCAGCCAAGGTAAAAGTGATCTCATGAAGAGAAACTCAATTCCTCCATTCCCTGTTAATGGCAACCCCTGCTTTGAAAGCGAGGTTATTAAGGGAACCCAAATATTGCCTGTGCACTGAGCATCCCTGCGCAGGCAAATATATTCGGTAGCATTATCACAGCTGCCTGAAAATCTTTGGTCTCAGACCTGTTACATGGAGGAAGCTGGTTTTCTGTGCTTCCTTTTTAATTTCAGCGTTGGAGAATGATCCTGCAAGCACTTACCTTAAGATAGCACTACCTGTGGCTGCTGTTTCCACATGGCTACCTACAATAATAATCATCATTTGGAAAGAGTCTTCTAAGACTTCCAACAACTGATAAGTCACTGCAGATGTAACTCAGACTACCTAGTTTCTTCTGGCCTCAAATAAATGCTTTACTGCACCCTTTTAGGTTGGGGGTGAGGGGAAGAGAAGGGTTTGGAAATCAGAATGCTTTGAGCATCCCAGAGACCTCTGAAGTACTTAGCTTCCTCCAAATAGTTCAATCCCACTAGAGATTATCCAAGTTCTTATTTTTTTTTAGAACCAACCCTCTCTGAAGTACAAAGGAAGTCTCTTTAAGACATGCATCCCTATATTCCAGAATATCAATTATTTAGTCATTTCTGACCTATCCAAATGTGGGAATGATGTTTTTCCCGCGGCATGAATTTTGTACAGAACCATACAAAATTTTATTTAAAGCCCAATCTAAACATTACATAATCAAACGACAGCACTTGTATGGTTCTTTTAGATGTAGCAATGATCTATTTGCATAAACACACTAAAGTGCTATTTGAATAAATGCACAGTAACTAGATTGCCAAGTCAAGTAAATGCCTCAGCACTGCAGTGCGCAAAGCCAGAATGTAAGTCAGCAAGTTCTCTCTTTTTTGCACTTTTAACAAATTTCACTTTCACCTGGGATTTCGCTGTTACTAACTCAGTGCAAGTCATGCAGCAGGACTGCAGGCCTCAGTGCCTCTTCTCCTGCTACTGTGGAGAAGGATCAACAGGAATATTAATACTGAAGCAACAAAATCCCAACAGCAACTCAGTGAAGGTGGTCAAGTTCTTTATGGGCTCAGCTCTGACGGGAAGGTTACGATCCTGGACTCGTAACATTACTTCAGGGAATGAGACAGCCTCTCTGCAGCAGGCAAGGGCATCTTAACACAACGCATTAGTGGTTACACTAATAGCACATTTGGATATGAACCCACTCTTTCTAGCACTTTTACACACACAGAAGACTCCCAAACCCACAGTCTTCATAAGCATGCTTCATATGAAACATAAACATTGGTTTTGATCTTCCATTGCCGGAATTCTGAGACCTGTTGAAGAAAATTGTTCTCCCCCATATAATGCTGCTCTTATTGAAATCAGCAAAACAGCCCAAGTTTGTATTTCATTAGAATAAAGGAAAAGGACTGTCAGCATTCTCCAGCAAACCACCTAAGGCAGAACTTGCTTCCACCAGTTGGAAGGAGTCCAGTTCCTCACTTTTCTAAGTTATTTGGCACAGCCCAATTGCTTACCCCTTCTCCCTCTAAAGCAATTTCTTTCTCTCTGTCTTTCCTCTTCTGTTTTATAACAGAGATTAGATAAGCATCTGGTTCAGTAACAACAGCTTCTGCCTTGGGGTGGAGGTATGAATAAGATAACCTCTTGAGATCCATACTAACCCTGTTTTCCAACACCTCACAAGCAATGATAACTGGATGACATTTGTAGTACTTGGCAGTCCTTGAAGCTATCAGATGAATAAGGATGTATTTACATTTCAAAACAAAGAAGTGTTGTGCTGTTTGGGATATGTCGTGGCACAGAGGATTCTGTACATTTAAAGGTTTTATTAAAAAAAATCCCTGTTGGATGGCATGCTTTAATTCTTTGAATTGCAAGTAATAAATTAGTCTGGTAGGGTCTAATTTGACAGTTCTTCTGGAGGAAGTGAGGTGCCACCTATTCTAAAACACATTTATCTGACACTGTTATATAAAGGCTGCTATAATTAAAGAGAGTGTGAAGACTTCATTGTCACTTTCACTTGGTTTCAAGCACCTACAATAAGAGAGGTAACTGGGCTACATTTGTAGGTATCCTCTATATTTAACTAGTTGTGAAATTTCTCTTTCCTTACAGGCACTACAGAGATTTGCAAGGAGCTGAGCTGTAGGGAACTCAGGAACCATAGCTACAGCCTTCCGGGGTGGTTTTGATAAAGAGGAGTAGATTATCTCCACCTCCTGAGGCAGGTATGAATGTGTTCTGAGGTTTTAATAACTCAAGCCAGCTTTAATTGTGGCTTCCACTTTTGCACAGCATCAAGCGAAGCAAATCCAAAATTACCTGCAAAATGTTACAAGACACAGCCCAGAGCCATATCACTGTATTAACACAGGTCTCCCTTTCAAAGACTTGGAATTTGAAGTGAAGTACCTACACTGACGTGTGGGCAGTTGAGCAGTCATGGTGATATTCACAGGCACTGAACGCAGAGAGATCTGCCTCCAGCAAAACTTTCATTGATCAGCAGCTCTCAGCATCCACCAGGCTGCTACTGGCTGAAGGTCCAAAACACCAAGTCATGCTAGAGGTACCAACCAAAAAGACAGAGTGGTCTGATGGCTGGAACTGCATCGTTTTTCTGTGTTGGAGTGAATATCGGGATTTCTGGTTTTAGAGAAGATTTTTATCTTCATGCCAAAAACCATCTAGGCCAAAGGATTAAGCATTTGTTTCATTTCTTATTTTAAGCTCCTATTCTTTTCTTGTGAATGTTAATCAATCTCCTTAACTGCCGAAAGTGCTGATGTGGAGAGCTTCTGTATATCACTTTAGACTGCAACTGATGAAATGATGGGAAAATATCACCAACAGCCAATTACAAAGCTTATGGGAAGCTGGTGCTATTTTACCCAGGCAGTGAAAGTAACCACTGCATTCTGGAAAGCCTCATCAGTTCTGAAACACACACAGATACACATATCAGAGCAACAATATCCACCTGGGGCTGATAAGAGCAAAGCTGCAAGGAGCCTGCAATGGGGGAAGGAGCTCTGCAAGCATAAGGCCATGGTGGCCAGGAATGCCAGGTACATCAAATCGAACCACAGCTGTTAGTTTAATGTTATGCACTCTGCCTATGGATCATCTTCAGATCTTCAGCATCATCTGATACCCATTATAACGAAAGAGTATATAAGCTGGTGGCAGTAAAACACTGCTATCCTAAATGAGTTCATCAAAATCCCAAACTTGCGAGATGGAGGATGTCACAGGAGTAGACAGCAACAAGCAGAAAAATCTTCCAATACATAAAAGCCACAGAGCCCAGAAAGCTCCTGGTCAGCGTTAGCTTCCCAGATGCATTCAAATATTTGTAGTTTTATAAGTAAACATTTATAAAAAGGTTACTCAAAATATATTTTTGCTAAATTACAACTATCAGGTTGTAAAGAGAACTGTTAGTTTTTTAGAGAAAACAGAGCCTTGACTGAGCAGTCAGAGCTGGGCAAAGATGACCCTGCTAGCTAAAACAAAATGCCAGCATCTGTTAAAAACATGATCTCACTGGAGACTTTTTCCTTTAGATAAACTAGTAAAACTACAATTTCTATTTTGTATTTAGGGTATCTTAGAGTGTCTTAAAAAGACAAAGCGGGTCTTAAAAGGAGTCAGACAATTTTAAAGTTTTAAGTCCTAGCGCTAAGAAGAATTTGTTGTTAAGAGGCTGAAGGAAGAAATAAATAAAATTAGGCAAATGTGACACAAACATCTATAGTCTGCTGCTTCTTCTTGGGATTTTACAGGGATGGATTGATTAGCCTGTTGATTTTATTGCATTTTTGTATGATTTATAATCCAATTACCATATACTGCAACACAGCACTTCCAAGTTCATGACAAGGGACTATAGGAAAGTCTTCAGTTCATTTCAGTAGATTTCCATGACACCCATCCAAGCGGAGAAACTGATCCAGAAACAACAGATCAATGAATGAGGAACCACTTACCCAACCTGATTTCTTTAAATATTTAGTCATGAAAAAACAAAGATTCAAGGATTTGGCTCTGTATATTTATGTAAGTTGAATTCTTGCCTGTAAAGTCTCTGGGAGACTTTTTCTTATCTGATGAAACCATGACTTCATGCTATTCTCACCATCCAGAAGCAGAACACGAAGTCTGTGTAAAAAATTCTGAAGATGATCATTGCTCATCATCATTATGAGACTCCCCTAAAACATATTTCTAACGCGTCTCCATTTGAGAGGTTCGCTCCCTTCCACTGGCAATTCTTCCTCCTTCTTCAAGGAAACAAACAGAACCATTTCCAGTAGGAAGACTTATTCAAGCTTGCCAAGAGCCACTTTGTGCTAGGTAGGATGGCTCAAAACAGACACCAAGCAGCCAAAATGTTGTCTTTCTTCCTTCCACAGTACACTCTCACTGCACAAGGACTTCATGCCACGTGGGGTCTGCACCAGCAGATCCAGGTTCAGCCGTGACCTGGCACAGGACAAGATTTCAGGGATCTCTGGGCACCACCAACCCCCAGCAAAGTCAGGTGGGAATCTGGGATGAATTCAGTCATCTGTGGTTGGCTCAGGGTGATAAACACCTGCAAATCTCACTTAATTCATTCAGCATCTCAAAATACTCCACACACCAGCAGCACTGTATGAGTCCTTTCATAAATCTGAGGCAGTTAAGAAACGACTAAAAATACCTTCTGCCTTTTCCTTACAAGAAAGAACAATCATAATTATATAAATCCTTGCAGCAGCAGAGCTCATCTTCGTGTTGCAGGTATAAAAAGCCCTATGTGCTTTACATATGGGGTTCAATGCATGAGGAGCTATTAAAATAACATAGAATGGAATCTGTTCCTCAGCTTTTAGGCAAAGATGTTTGAAGCCATCAGTAAACCTTTAAAATTCACAGTTTGAAATGATGCACCAATGGAAATGATGTTAGGATGTAGTTCTGTGAAAGCTCAGGTATAGTTCAGAAGCTTGATGATATCAGGTAATTTCACACGAATACTGATTTTTTTCCCCTCTTTAATGCAGTTGCTAGACATGTATTTTCCTTAATCTCTCAAACCCAAATCATGCATAAAAAAACCCAAACAGAATGAACAGTTTATTCCAGCCTTTGACAGCATCCTTACAGAGACTACTTTAAAAAAAAACCAAAACCAAACTCTAAACAGACTGCTGAAAGGAAAGTTCTGTCCCAGATCTAAAACTGTCTATGAGACAGGGAAAAAAAAGTAGGAATAAATGGAAAAAGGATCAGTATTTAGGCTCTAATATTTGCTATGGTCCAAAAAAAAAAAAAAAGTCTTCATTACAATAGTGATGTTCTCACATGAAATGAAGTTAATTTGAGAGCAAGCATGGAAAAATTCAGCTTGAACAGCTAAGCTTGACAGAGTTACACGCAGAAAACAGAATATTATAATTGGAAGTGTTGAGAATAATAACGGCAGCTCTGCCATCCCTGCCTATAATCATTATGAGCAATAGAGAAGCAGATTGGAACCCCATGTTCTCAGAATTTAATTCAATATCCAGATGAGGGAGCAGAGAATTAAAAGGTGATAAAAATCAATATTCATAAAAGGACATATTTATCCCAACTGTAGAAGAATTCCAGACTCTATTAAAATAAATGATAGAACCAAAAACCTGTGAGCTTCTCCTTAAAAAAAGGATTGGACATTTATTTGAACATTACAACTACTGTAGTTCTACACATTCTGCTTAGCAAAATTTGAAGGGATATAGTCAAGCTTTGCTTCCAGCCTTGATCCCTTGGCAGTGACAGGCTTAGGAAGACACCTAATATTGTTGACAGCTTACTGTATATGTGTTTTCCACTGCATTTTATTCTCCAAAAATATCTGCCATTAGCTGCTGTGATGGACAGAATACTAGATTAGACTTATATTCACTCTATTCAACTATGGTAATTATTACTTTCTACAACACTGACCCCTGTGCAGCTAAAGGTAACCACACTTTTAGGTCCAGACCAGAAACTTATAAGCTTTAGTTTCAGACACACTGGTGTGCAATAATGAAAAATTGGTTTTACTCCAGTTCAGACTGGAAATAAAATGATGACTTGAACACTCACTACTGCTATTAAAACTCATACTAAAGAAAAACACATCAAATGTCTTAGTAGGGAATATTGCTGCTATCTCTTGGTTCAGCTGAATAAAAATAGCAGAATAAAATTACTGAGTAGTGTTCTGCAGATGGAGCGTATGTATGAGGAGCTTTCATTAATATCCAACGTGACTTGTACAGTCAGAAACTGGGCCCTCGGAAACCTGTGGTTCTAGGATGGCTTTCTAAACCCAGCTGGTACTGGGATACTCTGAAGTCTGCTGACCTTGACTAAAGTAGATTGGCTGGACATGGAGCAAATCTGGACAGGAAACTCCCATGTTTTGGTTTTAGTATTTTATAATTCAAATTCTCCTTGGAACTGCATCAATGAACGTAGCTCCTTCACATCTGGAATGTGAATCTGGAATCATGGGCATGTCACAAACCGTAGTGGTACACTGCTGTACCCAAGGGCTGTTTCACCCAGGAAACAGGACTCATTCACAAGTTCAGAGTAGGCAGTGATCGAGTTTGACCTCTGGTAAGTCACAGACCAAAGAGTTTCACCTACATACCACAGCCCTTAACTGAGACCTACAAATTTGTGTTACGAAAAATAATTTATAGTGGATGAACATGACTTCCCAGGAAAGAATTTGCTCTCAACTTGAAGACATTAAGCAAAGAACAGTCTACAGCTTCCCTTTGCTCCAGAGGTTAATCACCAAGAAATGGAACAGACCACCAGCTTTACTGGATGCAGGTCTGGACTCCCATGGTCTCTGGTTCCCACAGGCAGTGCTCCTGGATCTGAGGTCCACCGAGGGTAGCCATGGTGTGGTTCAGTACCTGGTGCCTGACCTGCTGAGCCTCCACATTTGCTTGGCTTGGGTCAAAACAGGAGCATGGTGGAAGGAACAGCTAGCCCCATGAAGAGACCATGGCAGCACCAAGTCCCTAGCCATGCAGTGATCCTCCTGAGGAAGCTCTAGGACTGTGGCTGTTCTGCAGGACAAGAAAGCACTTCCCATTTCCTGGTCCCAGCTGTGTTTCCTACCCTCAGGTCAAATTCACATCAAAATGAAACCCACCCAGACATCACCTGTCTCCCTGTCCCTTCCTCCCCAGCTGCTCCGCTTCCTGGGCACAGCAGCCATCACTCACTCTGACCGCTTTTAATCTGGACATCTGGGGACCATGATGCAATACAGGCTACAGTGATCACTACAAATCTACAAGTGGCCTGAAATTATCAGATACCTGTCTCAGGAGTAGCCCACCCAAAAGCTACCCTATCTTGCATCCAGCAAAACCCACTGGTCTTTCTGATCATCCATTTCAGACTGACTATTTCTCAGAAAACTCTGTTCTGCTGGAAGATTCAGAATCTTTAGCTATGACTCATCTCCATCAACTCCTGACAGCTTGATCTTGTATCACATGTGAAAGTGGGCAGTCCAGGTGAAGGGACCTCTATGCTCACCCCAGTTCCACACCACTCTACACATTGCTTCGCCCCCTTCTCAACAATACAGCATCTCTCCCCAGTGCAAACTGATCTCCTTTTCCTTCCCCCTCAGCCTGGATTGAAATTCAGCAATAGGTTCCAGCCTAGATCTGGGTGGAGTGGAATTCAGGCACTGTGGAAGTAACAGGCAGGCGGAAGTGGTAGGGAGGGATGCAGCTACCATCCCTGACCAAAAATCATAAAGCAGAAATCACTAAATTCTTGCAGAGTAACTGAAATCAAAGACATTGCATCATACGCCTTACAAGGAAAAGAAGCAGGGAAAGACCACCATGAAAAATAAATAAATAGCATTAATCCAGCCTAATGAAAAGATGTAGAAGAGCCCACAGCTTACTTCTGTGACTAATCAGAGAGGTGAACTGATTGAAACAAAAACTGAAGAACTGCACGGCTTTGAGCACAAAAGCAACAAATATATGATGAGAGAACACTGAATCAGCATTTTCCCGCTTCTTCGGCAGCCTTTGTGTGTGATGTTCCCTGTATTTCTGTATTGGTATTCCAACACAGTTGGATCTCCATAAATCCCTCCACAGCTACTTGTCAACATAACTTGCTACTGCTTCTACTTTTGGTAGCTGCTTGGATACAGGAAGAGGCACACCAGTGCTGCTTCACTGCTCCAGGGTGTATCATTTATGCATCTTCTCGCTGCCTGAGGCAGGCCCTGCTATGACTTCTTGGAGGTAATAAATGTAATTGCTTTGCAGATGTACAGGAAGCAGCAACGTGAAAAATTTATAATTTGCCCTGTCCCTGGCAGTCTTCAAGGCCAGGATGGATGGGACTTTGAGCAACCTGCTCTAGTGGAAAGTGTCCCTGCCCATGGCAGGGGAGTGGAACTGAATGATCTTTAAGGTCCCTTCAAACCCAAGCCACTCCATGATTCTATAACTAAAATCCTGTGCAGGCACAGATTACAACAGTGATATAGCCACCACCACTACAACAGGGAAAGGTCCTTCAGGAAGGTATTAATACGCAGCATCTTATAGCTGACGAATGTAACCCAAGATCAGTATAGCAGCCTTACAGACTTAGTCACGGAAAATAAATAAAAGACTTTTTATTAAATGTCTTCAATACTTTTCATAGTAGCAGGAAGCAAGCATTAAGGATTTAATAGCTCCTTTTGTCAGTGGACTCATTCCTTCCCACACACATGTGCGCCCGCTCTCCCCACTGAATTTGAAAGCCTGTATTCTTCTTTGTGCGGCTAATTTGGTTTTATTCATCTTTTGAAGAACCCACCTAAATCTTGAGGGTGGGAAAGTAGGTGGTAAGGGCATAGGTGACAAAGGAATAGCAGTGAGCTGAATTACGCTCTGAACTGTGACTATCTAGCTCAATAGGTGAAACTTGATGGATCTGATACATTCATGAGAACATTTTCTTAAAATACTAAATGTCTTAAAGTCTATGCAGATTGTAAAACAGACATTTGAATGCTTTTATCTTAAATGAGCAGTGATGTAGGGTATAAGAATATTCCATCTACCTGCAGACAATTTTTCCTCTCCCCTCTGAGCATTAACAGACATTAGCTCTCAAAACTTTTTTCTATCCTTCTAAAGTCCACCATGCAGTCTAAACCATCAGTTTTAAGAAAGTGAGAAGCTATTTCCAGGAAAAGCTGTGGCTGCCCCATCCCTGGAAGTGTTCAAGGCCAGTTTGGATGGGGCTTGGAGGAACCTGGTCTAGTGGAAGGTGTCCTTGCCTGTGTCAGGGGAGTTGGTCTTTAAGGTTCTTTCCAACCCAAACCATTCTGTGATTCCATGAAAACTCACAGGCATAGTTTGCCAACCACTGTCTGCTATAGCAGACAGCCCAGAAGTATTGTCAGATGTCAGTATAATCTTCACATGTAATTTATAATACAGGCAACACTTTTATAAGCCCCTTAAATACATTTAATGAATGGAATAAGCACATTATGGCCATTTGTGGCACAGGTATACTTCATGCATTCCGTGTCATCTTCTTTCAAATGAGCTCATCTTTGGCCTTTGCCGAGACTTGAAGTCTGACACCTGAAACAAGTGTCAATTAATGCTAGAGAGCTGGACTCTGAATTTCAGCATTTCTGTTAGGCCACTGAATATACCCCTGAGTTAAGACAAACATGCTTACCAGCCTAGGCTGGATGTGGTCCAGTAACCCAAAAAATGAAAAGCTGTAGTCTTTGTGGAACACTAAATTGCTATCTTGCTTCTGCTGTTACAAAGCAATGCAAATCACTTAAAATAACCTTACAGAATGAGGAAATGGAACCATACTAAGTGTATCATGGCAAAACCAGCTTTATGCTTGCCCTGTATCCTTCATTAAGCAAATCAAAGGAAGGAAAGTATTTCAAGAATCTCTTCCTAAGAGGAGAACCATGTGTTTTCAGATAAGATAGGAAGTACAGACGAGCCAGCTTCCACATCGGTGTTTTAGGCAGAGTGAAAGCATACCATGAACTTGAGTTTCAGTTCTGCATCAAGGCTCAAGAGACGTGACGCAAAAGTGAATTTTCAAAGGCTTCACAGACTGTATTCTTACAACTACATTTCAACCTCACCGAGCATTTTATGGGCATCCACTGCCTCAGACAGAACTGTGCATAAACCCGCTCTCTGTACGGTTGGTGAACGTACTGGCAAGTAAATAATTGGAAGCCATGAAAGAAAGAATGCATCCCTGTTACGCTTCACTGATCACAAACAAACAAATAAAACCACACAAGTCTGCACCCACTAAATTCATCTCCTGTAGTCATCAGTGAAATAATATCCTTCTCCTTCTCCTCCTGCTAAACAATTAAGTTATTCACCATCTGTTTTGAAGCACTAGGTAATTCTGCTGCGTTCAGCTCCCAGGGCTCAGATTTTCTGCTCTGATCGACCCGGCTCCCTGCAGCCTGCCCCCAAGGCCTCCCCACACACCCTCCTCTAGCTCATGGGACGTCCCCAGCACTAACACTTCTATCACTTCCATGCTTTTGAAGAGCCACATCTGTTACAGCTAGGTTTGTGGTTTTTTTGCCAGGGAAGACCCCAGTAGCTTTACAGCATGAACGCCTTCTATATTTACAGGTTCAGTGCTACCAACTTCTCCCCATTCCCTGCCTGCCTCTCCGTTACACAGACTTGGGACCCACCATAAAGCAAGGAAACAAGTTTTCTGCGGTGGCATCCCCAGCGCCCCTTTCACATCAGAGCTGCCCCTACCACCCGCCTGCAGACATCATTCTCTGTTGGGTCTGTGTAGGCTAGGCTCAGGCTCTTAATCAAAAAGCCAGCAAGGCATTATCAGGATGCCCCGATACCTTTCCCTGCAGCTATGCTGGGGAATGACTCATAGCAGAAAGCTCATATTTTTACACCAATGAGTAAATTTGTACAGGATGAGAAAGTCTTTCAGTTTCACCATGAGTGCTATAACCTCAAATGCTTTCCTGAACGCTTCAATTTCTGGAGAAAGAAGAATATAATAAATAAATAAAAATCTCAGTTTTAATTCAAAAGCTTCCAGCCAAAATCATTGGGGAAAACTGCCTTCAAAAAAATCACAGCTGCAAACCACTTTAAAACAAATATACACCATATGCACAGGCATAAAGTGAATCCAAACCAGCTATTTTGAAAACAACTGAAGTCAGCTTTATTTCTGAGAGTCAATACTCTCAACTCCTAAATTCTTGGAGTTGTCAAACCCTCACAGTTTACATCTGCATGAGATCCTTTTAGCTCAGTTGATCATATAGCTCAAGTTTCTCCAAGCCCAGAGCTATAAAGTGGAGCTACAGGAAGCACTGCACAGAACTTAATCGCTGTGACTTCAAGATGCACCTAAAAATAGGCTACTTTGCTAACCTGGTAATTCTGCCTCTAACAGCCACTTGTCCTCCCTTACTAATTGCTGTTAGTCAGAAAAGTCAAAAATACATATCACGTGTTATGCAAAGCAAAAGGTTAGCTCTTCTGCAAGAGAGCCGCCCAGCAAGATCAGTCCTCGCCTCTGCCTAGGAGGATTCACCGTGCTACACCACGGCTGCAACTAAAAAGGGAAGCGCCTCCATTTTAAGGATTTCTTTATCAAAATCTATAGTACGCATCAGTTAATAACGGATGAAACCCTGTTTTTTCTTATGCTAAGTGGCGTTATACTGCTATTTTGAATGTGGGTTACCATGGTAATCAGCAGAATCTGGAATGAATTTGTTTTGTCATAATTGCTGCATAATTTTGTGCAAACAGCTAAATACTATCTTACTATTTCTACCAGATCGACTCAGTAGCTGGAGCTTTCATGAAGCTCATAATTTAATGAACGAGCCATCACAAAATCTGACGAATTAAAGCAATTATAATTATTTAGAACAACCGAGCCTGAGTACTGCAAGCGTGTAGGAGTGTTTATTAGTGTTTTCATGACTCAAAACAATTCCATCTTTAGAGCATCTTCAAGATTTTCCCTGTGCTCTACGACATCAGAAGAGAAAGCAGAGAGATCTGCTTATCAGCATACCAAGTTTGGGGCTCCAAGAAAACAAAAAGAAGGACCAGCCAGCTCCAAGATCAACTCCCAGCCTGCCCAGTTCTACCAGTCTAGGACATAGAGAGAAGATAACCCTATCCCACACTCCAAGGAGATGCTGGAAATCCTATAGGCTGCCCTAAAATGTGCAAACACGCACAGGTGGAAAGCACTTATCAACTGGGCTTATGAATTCCCAATCAAATAACATGTTATTGAAGGGACTGGTTGGTGCCCAAAGCAATAAATTACTGAATTTGAGCTAGCACATCGAGACTTCAAGGCTATGATATAACCCTAGGATTAGATTTTTGTATTTAATTATAAATCTATGCAGTCATCACGCAGAAGACATCCAGAGACCTTTTCCTCTGCTAGTTTCCATGTGTATGGCATTTTTCTAATTCTTAATTTTAAAATAAATAAAAATAAAATCTCCAAAAAAACCCACAACAAAAATATCTGGTCAGGAGTCACTAACTAGACATGGAAAATCTCAAGGCCGGGGGGAAGCTGCGACTCAGACACAGCAACGTGCTCTTACCTCGGCTTCCAGGGTGAAAATAAGGCTGTGACCCTTCCACACAGAAATGCCAAGCGCAGCATGGTGGGAATAATATCCTTTTCCCTATTAATTTTGTATTGCCAAATGAGTAGAAACAGGGTTGTTTGCCTTAGCAAACCTGGCTGCCTTCACCAATTTTTGTTTTTACAATTTTATCTGGAAGAAAAGTCAAAAGCTTATGGCTTTTTTGTGGAAAAAAAAAAAAAAACCAAAAAAAACCCCCAACGATCATTTTTGCATAACCCCAAATTTCAGCAGTGCCACCATACATTACAGCTCCCTACTGCATTGCCTGGTAGGCATTTATATATCTAAGCACATCAGCATATCACAGTGCCGTAAGCTAAACAAACCAGGCAAAACAAGTGCAGCGTTCCAGCCCCTGGCTTTTATGAGCTTCAAATGCAGAGGTTTAATGGTAAATGAGGTGTGTATTTGTGGTCTGATAGCATGTAATTTTCTTCTTCCGAAAGTGTGTGCTGTAATTCCCATCCTTTACTCTCAGGACAAATATTTCTATGAAACTGTGTCAGCCAGCACCAACGCACTCTGTGCAGACACTTTAAGGTGGCAAAAAGAAATCAATAAGCACTTTTGAGTAAACCCCACCAAAATAAGGCAATAGTTGTTTGTGGTGTTAATACAGAAACAAAACCCAAATGCTTGGACATACATATGGAGGAGTACAAACCATAAGATTATTCTTCAGTTCCTATTCATCAGTGGCTTAAGCATTGCAGGCTTTTGTAAGTGAGGCTTTAGGAGGCTGAGTTTCAGACAGCTGCTGATACAGATGTCAGCTGTGTGAAACACAGTGCTAGCATTCCCTGGGCAGAGCATTAGGAGTTGGACTCTTTGGCTGCGAACAAGAGGCAACAGACAATGTGAGTACTGAGCAAGAACCCCCTGGCCGAAGACAAGGAGGTTGTATTTGCTTGGGACTGAGAAAAAGACACACACAGGAACTCTGTGTGTCAGCAGAGTCCTAAACATGGAACTGAACAAGCAATTTCTATTGCATGCCCAAAGAATGCTAACTCATCACAGAAAACATTTTTTAATACATATCGCCTTCAGAGAACATATTTCAAAGAGTGTACAGCACGGTGTTTATTTGCCTTTTCAGCTTTTAAAATGCCTTTACCCAATCAGAGGGGGGTTTTGTTTGTTTTTAATCTGTGGGTTTGCCCAGTAGCTATGGGAAGACAACAGAGAGTGCAGATGAGAAAAGGCAGTAAAAAGACCCAACAACAACAAAATCAAATCTGTCTGTCTGGGAGATACATGACTGTTGTCAGAATCGGGCTCCTTACCTGCTTGAGTGTAATGAGGATCAGGTTTTCCAGGCACCTAGAAAACAGACATACAGCCTACACAATGGTCTGTTGTAAAAAATTACTACCTGGGAAGAAAATGCTCTTTCCAGGAAAAATACTTAATATGGAGAATAAAGAAGAGTAGAGGAGTCCACCTGAGTGGCCCAAGAGGACAGAAACTTCTCCATTTGTGTACTAACGTGGGATTTCTATCCAAAGCCCAACGCACGGGCAGGAGGAAATGAGTTCGGGATGACAGCAGGCAAGGGGAAGAGGTCTAGTCTAGTGTTCAGCCGATGCAGAAATGCTGCTGTCTTTTACAGTTTCCATCACCAGTCCAAGACGTCTCATTCAAAACATCTTGACTATTTCTTCTATAACATCAATCCTTGATATATCACTAGCCGTTATATATCCCAACTGCACATACTAGTCATTTGCATGCATTTATCGAGAGGTGCTAAAAAAGCAAAATCCTTGTCACTGGGATCCCCATTACAGTTGTAGGATAGAAACCAAGTCAGAAGAGAAAGGCAGCAGCTGCAGTGTTGGTATTTGTAAGTTATGAGAGCTGGGAAGCTCTGCCTGCTGAGATCCAGAGCCTGGCATGGAAAAGGCCAAAGCATTTCTCACATGGAAAGATGTACATGGCCATAAAGCAGCAGTTTTGAAGGCTGGTGGAGTATTTTAATTATTTTTGGGGTTTTGCAGCTCAGTTCACACAGCCACAAAGTGCTGTGAATCCTGCCCAGAAATTACAATCACTTCCCCTTTTACAGCTTAATGGTATGGGAAATATTTCATTTAAGAAGATAACAAATGTTTTATAATCATGAATGTTCACTTTGTCTTGTGCATCCTGCAAGCTGAACACCTACCACAGAAGTGGCCTGCAACGTAAGAAAGACGTGAAGCTGTTGGAGCAAGTCCAGAGGAGGCCACAGAGATGCTCCAAGGGCTGGAGCACCTCTCCTGTGGGGCAAGCTGAGAGAGCTGGGCTTGTTCAGCCTGGAGAAGAGAAGGCTCCAGGGAGACCTTAGAGCAGATTCCAGTGCCTAAAGGGGCCGATAAAAAAGCTGGAGAGGGGCTTGTGACAAGGGCAGGTAGGGACAGGACAAGGGGGAATGGCTTTAAACTGACAGAGGGGAGATTTAGATTAGATGTTAGGAATAAGCCCTTCCCTGTGAGGGTGGTGAGGCACTGGCACAGGTTGCCCAGAGAAGCTGTGGCCGCCACATCCCTGGCAGTGTTCAAGGTCAGGTTGGACGGGGCTTTGAGCAACATGGTCTAGTGGAAGGTGTCCCTACCTGTGGCAGGGGGATTGGAACTGGATGAGCTTTGAAGGTCCCTTCCAACCCAAACCATTCTAGCACTCTCCAAATGTAAATTCAAAGCAGGAGTGAGAAGTTGTATCTTTCCTACCTGGGCTACAAAAATCAGACGTTCCTGGAAGCAGCATTCCTTACAGCCCCAATAACTGCTCTCCCCTGAGATAACCTCAGTATTTTACCAGACATCCAGCACTGCAAATTACTCCCCAAAAATCAGCAGGAGCAACCATTTGGAAACTAATGATACCGAGCTTGTGATGTCTGTGCCTAAGCCTAGCTTTCTGCCGATGACTTTGAAAAATATGAAGACTACATTTTAATTACAAGGAGGTCACAGACTTGAGGACTTCGTGCTCGGGGATTACACTATCGCAGCAAGCCTTAAGGTAACAGCGCCACCTTGTGGCTTTATCCAGAACTGCAGGGGTTTAGCCCACCTAGAAGCACAGCTCACGCTATCGATTAACTGTGCACCTGACACTTTTTCCTGCATGCAGTTCTGTCAAAAAAAGTGGTTTTATAAGCCTTTATCTGAGATTATGAAGAAATGGGAATTGTGTGTTTGATAAGCGATAAAACACCTCTCAGTATATCAAGAGTCTCTTCATCTTAACACTACCACAAGAAGATAAGAACTCGGAGAACTCCAGCTATCTGTCCTATACGCTGGTGACTGACACTATTACCCTTAGTATTATATTCACATTTACCTATCAGAATCTGTGCTCATCGGATAAGCCAGCTTTGCCAGGTTAATCTTACCTGAAACATGAAGAAAGAATTTTGTGAAAAACTTAAAATGCACAGCAATTAATAACTTTCTATGGCTCAGAGGTCTGAAACTCTTATCTGAAACACTGCTCCTGTTTCTAGGATCAGAAACTTAATTCCCATGAAATTCAGTGTTGTCTATCTTTACAAAATATCTTAACTGATGGTATTTGGGTGGAAGGACTACAAAACATGGAAGACAGTATCAATACAAGCTAACTGCCAGGTGAGACCATCTGCAGCACAGGGACTGGAGTTGATTACTGCTGACAGCACTCAACTTAAGCCAGTCTTCCAACTTTTGCTTGCCACACAAGATAAAGACCAGCAACAACAACAACAAAAAAGACATTTCTGAAGCCTAAACCAGCATTCGATGTTTTAGACAACAGCCCATCTGTTTGTGCTCAACTCCTGTGATCTTTTGTTGTTATTCCTTTGTAGAATAACAAATGACTGATGATGAGAACATGACCACGGCAATAGCCAGTTGAATGATACGAGCCAGCAGCATCCCCCCCCTTGACCCTACGGTTCTGCCTCTACAGCCCAAATGTCCTAGCTCCCATTACAGGGAAAACACAGGATTTATTTCTGTCATTTTGGAAGATTATTATTACCACTGGCTATCTATCAGAAAAGCAAGGTCATTTGTGTCTGCCCCCTTTATGCACAGAAGACCTAATGGTCTGCTTGCACTCCAGGAGGTGATTCCTGCAGGCATCTGCCCCCGTAATCACAGCAGGGCACAGACAGATCTGACTCAGATCAGTCACAGCAAAGATAATGCATAAGGAGGATGGGCAAAGCAGCCAGGACTGTGGCATCTAATAAGTTGCATGCCTTGGAACAGAGCATATGGCACTGGCCACAGCAGCCTGAGCACATACCCACCATGTGGGTAAGCTGGTCAACTGAGTGCTGTACAGTAAACACCTGACCGAAGACAATAATCAGGAGTATAAGGAGTGACATGGTCTATTAGAAATGTCAAAGACTTGTAAAGGGAAGCTGGACTTGCAATTGCAATTTTCCAAGCCCAGCTGCTGGATCAGATAGATGCCACTGAATTTGGGGTCAAGTAACAACAGTAATTATGCTGCCACTATAAAGAAACACCAACGGCAAATCCAGCACTGAGACAAGCACACCAAGGCAAAGTCAGGGACCTTGGTCCTGGAAGATGCAGAATCAAAGCCAGGTGGAGCAGCCATTGCCATCAGTGTGCTTTGACTCTGTAGGTGGGCCAGCCTCTGGGACACCGGCAATCTCCAATGCCACCCATGGCACAGAAGCCCCCTGCAAGCTGGGGAGTCAAACCCATGAGGGAGCAGCCAAACCCCTTGGGAGCTACTATTTAAGGAGCAGCAGCATCTGAGCCTTGCTCCCACTGTCATGTGAACACACAGCCATCTCATTACATGGCTTCTCCCTCCAGATGGTCACAAATTTCCAATAATGTTTTGAAATTTTGGTGGGTTTTTTTCATTGCATAGCATTTTGTTTCCATAGGAATAATGCAAGTTTGTCAGGCCTAAAAAGTTGGGGTTTAGGTACCTGCATTTCAGGTACAAAGGATTTTTCCTCCTACAAAACAGTAACACGTAGGTGAACACAGCAGAACTCATCAATGGGAACAGTCCTGAAAGGGGATACCAGAGAGCTAGTAACCATCTGTACAGTGCATTTCATTTTGTGATTGTATTAAGTATTCTAATAATAGAACTGAATGAGAAAAAAAATATGGCTTGAAACTGCTGCGTACAGCAATGTTTTCCATCTCCAAAAGCCATATGTAGCTGAATTTCAAAACCCCACAGAATTAATGCTGCAAATTAATACAATGCATTCTCACTGCTTGTTTGCAGCTGGATTAGCATACTTCCAGGGCCTGAACTTAAGTGCTTCTTTGTTTGACAAACAGTGTATTGGATGTGGAAGTGGAATGGCAATGGCTTCCGAGGGCATCCCGTGAGTGGCCATGCCCTCCTCCTGCTTGCTGCGCAAAGCCAGCACAGCCCCAGCCAAGAGCAGACACTTGCCGCGTCCCAGCACCTGTCCTTACAACCACAGGGTCAAGTGAGAATAAGACCTGAACAAAAACACATTAACAGCAAGAGGTGGGAAAGACTCAAGCCTGGAACTGCCCAAACTGCATGTTAGGCTGGAGACCCAGCCTAGCCTGGGGAAGATGGGGAGTGGAAGCTGCAACTGGAGAGGAGTGAAACAACATCTATTACCTTTTAGGAAGTTGTAAAGACAATTTTCACCCACAGATATTAGTAAAATTGGCTGAAGGGCTCTTTGAATTGTTACAGGTTGACCTTTTTCTTTTAAAAGAAGTCTTTAAATATTGAGAACTTTTCTAAGAACTAGGAGAAAGGTAGTATTGTGTAAATATATAAACAGGGATAATTTCCAAAACGAACTAAGGAGAGATGCTGCAGCCATAGGGCAGTGCAAGTTCAGAGCACATTCACCTCTTCTCAACACACAGAGCGCTTTCCTCATGCTCCAAGCCTTGCCTTTCATAAAGCATGCATGCCTTGAGTCCCAACAGACTGCTCCATAACTTTTTTAGCACCCTCTTCATTAATGATTGCCATACATCTTCTATTTGTACTAAATGGAGGTTGCGACAAAAATATTATAATATTCGATTATGGGTAAACTTCCATAAAATTGCTCAACATGAGTATCAAGCACAGGGGGAATGCAATTTCTAAGTACATAGTTTTGTATGAGCAGGCAAAAGGTCTATATGCCTTCAAAAAGTAATATGTGCCTATGCAAGAATGGAGACAAACTCCAAAACACAGCAACACTGAGTGGGGAGACTAGGGGAATAAAAGGCTGAAAAAGCAGCTCCACAGCACTGGGAAATGCAGCCCCTGGGGGCCTGAACGCAACTGAAACAACAACGACAACGAACAAAAAAGGAGCATCAAGTAGCCACTGGGGAGACATGACATGACATGACATGACCTTGCGTAGGGCATTGCTGAGGTCATTCATGGAAATTGCTGTGTCCTCTGAGCACCCATGATTTGGCTCCATTCCAAAGCCAAGAATTGTAGCCAAGTACTTGACAGCCTGTGAAGATTTCTCTCCTGATGGTTTGTCTGTTCCCTTTTTGATTTGATCTACTTCATTTTGGTTTGGGTTCTTTCTCCCACAGCATCCTGTGGCAAGGAGTTCTCTACCTGAAAGACAGTGCTGAACAACTCCAGAAGATAATTATTCTCACTGGCTAGTGAAATGTCTTATTATCCATCCACATGGAACCCTTAAATGTCAAGTCGCAAGACCTAGCACTGGTTTTATCATGCAGACCATCAACAGGAGAGTTTATAAGCCCACTGCTACCTAGAAGACTAGACTATACAAAAGCTACTTTTTCTAATCACATCACTTTTGAAACATGACTGGCCAGCTGATGTCATATGTCATTCCCCTGGGCCAATCCTATTTCATTTTTCTGTTGGGAATTAAACTGGTTTTGGTACCATTCCCACAAATGCTTTTTCTTCATTTATCAAAACACAGACATGCAGGGGTAGCAAACTTCGATTTACTGACTATGCAGGCAAGGTGAAAAAATCCATTTGTGTTATTAGCTCATGAGGTCCTGCTTGCTTTGCATATGAAAGACCCGCACTGATTTCAGGAAGAGCAGGTCATAGGCAAGAAAATACGCAATCACTGTTTGCTTAGACACATCAAAGGAAGATAAATACTTATGCTTAAAAAATAGCATAAAACAGGGAAAAAAACAACGAAAAATCTTCAAGAAAGCACGCATGAGATCAACTATAAATATCCTAGGCAGGCTCCTAATGCATGACAATAAATTATACTGAGTACCTCTCTTTAGCATCTTGAAATTGCTTTTTCTGCATCCATGACAAAAGCAAAATGGTCTTCCATGACTGCCCCCACCTTCCTCACCACTAAAGCCCTTCCTCCCTCACACCTCTGCTTCTCCACTCCAGCCGAAGCCTCCTGCCACCCCCTCTCCCAGGCTTGCCTACGCTGGTCTACCCACACCTTTATTATAATGAAAATCACACTTCTCTTTGACTTGTTCTTTCCATAACATTCTGTATCCTTGTACCAAGCTGATTTTAGGTCCAAAGCTGTTCCATCTTCTCATGTTCCAAACAACTGTTCCTCATCTTTCAAATTCTCCTCAAAGCACTTTTCTTCTCAAAGCCCTTCCAAAACTGCTTCTTGCTGGTTGGTGCTCTTACGACTGCTGTCTAGTAGAGGGAGCTCTGCCTTTACAACTGCTCCCGGGGTGAAGTTCAGACCAGAGCCCTACTAGGGCTATATGCAGCATTCCTCTAACCAGCCCCAAGCTTCACTAGCTTATGGCCAAATAAATATTATATTTATATATTACACCAAGCACATACACTACATAGTGGACAGCTGCTTTCTTCGTGAATTGTTTGCAACACAAGGGCAGGCTGCATCTTCGTAAGCACATATTTATCCATATACATCCTTACTACAACAGCCAAGGGATCTCTTCAGAGTTGTCCAAAGCATAAAATATAAACTCTCATGTGGGAGGGCTCTGGGAGAAGTAGTGAATTCAGGAGCCCCTTTTCAAAACAGGGTCTTCAAAGAACAGGTCTGTTGTAAGCAAAATAAAGAAGCATCCAGAACTGCACGTTCAGCAAAAGTTTATAGATGATCTAAAAATAAAGGTGGGGCAAAAGGGATATACTTAAGTCAATGTATGTACTGTAGAAATTTAGGGCATGATTCATTAGCCAAAAAAATCTGAACACCCTCTGTAGCTATTTTCAAGGAGGTACATGCATAATTTATGTGGAACAAGAGTGGGCTGCAATTTCCCCCACACTGCTTCTGCATAAATTACACCAGCTTGTAATTCATCACACTTCTGTTTTTCCTGCATGTAAGTGGTAACCTCTCATTTAACAATCCCAGAAAACAGAGTCATCCGCAAAAAGGAAGGTGAAGTATTTATAGGTGAAAGAATTGCAAGTTTGACACATACATGTGGTCCAGAGAGCTGGGAAAGGTACTGTTCTCTGATGAGAGGTTGGTTGTGTGATGACTTTTCAGTTATTTCATTTTCAATGACCACAGTTAACAGTAGAATACAGAAGTCTTTCTGAATCACCAGCATTAATCTCAGAGAGGACCTAAAGCATAACATTACACAGAAGTTTAAAATATTAGGAGATTTGTCATGGAGAGGTGTAAGCTGCTCAATTACTTGTTAACGGTCTAAAGCAGAAAAATCTTTAAGTGCATTAGATGAATAAACACCTTTGCTTCAAACATGAATAAAACCCACATGAATCTGATACACAGAATAAAAACTCCATTATGAGCAATTACCCTGTTGACTGAATGGAGTGCAAAATGCACAGGCGTTGCCTTGTAATACAAGCAGCACGGCCTCTGTCAAGTCCACAGGTCTTTCCTCTAAGCAAAGATGGGGAAAGAATTAACCATGTTCCAGTTGTTCAACAAAAAGCTGAGCAATAGATAGGCACTAATAAGAAATACAAGCTTGCACCAAGACATACACTAAGAACATCAGTAACACATTTGTACCACCACATCTAACAAGAGGACAGTGCATTAGAAATGAACGGAAACAGATGAGGATAAAGGGGGGGAACATTGCACAGCAGGGACGCACTGTCTGTATTCTACTCTTTGCACCACTGTTCAGAAGACAAAATGAGCCTCTGTAATAGTTATTTCAGCATTTACAATGAGAAACAAGCTCATTCTAAGAATACTAAGAAGGAGGGCCTGGATATTCAGTCAAACAGATGGGTGTGCTCTGCTCAGCAACGCCTGCATCATATTTTTTCTTTTCTTTTTTTTATTTTAATGTACTTTTGGGCTCTGAAGATCATCTGTTTGACAGCAAATGCTGTCTATTTCCTGACTACTGAACACGGCTGAGAAGAAAGCAACGTCTTCTATTTAGTCTCTTCTCCTTGAGGTTGGTGTTTGGCAGCTAAACATTAAGATTGGGAATTCATGCTTTCACTTAAAGGAAAAAAAAAAAAAGAAGAAGAAAGAAAAAATAGATTAAAAAATTGCAAAAAAGGGTGATATCAACAGTTGCCTTTCTGTCTTTTGTCTCTTGCATCTTACCATCCTGCCATGCAGCCTACTGCAAGCCACACATCTCACCCTTGGGTCCTTCATGCCAAGACAGTATATGACTGGAACAGGCCAGGACTCTATGATCATTGCAATAATTTTGTTAGAATTCCCCCATCTTCATTTTGTTTCATAACATCTCTTTCTGTGGTAAATAAGGATCTTACTCTTGACTGAGTGGTGACTTCCCTTGAAGACCTGCAAACCAGCTACAGACATGTTCAAGATATGATATAGAGGTATGTTTGTAGTCCCCCCTTTCATACTCCCTTCTTGCCTTTTTCTCTGCCCATGTTTTTTATCGAGTTTTTGAGGTTTGGGGGTTTTGTTTTGATTTTTAACTGCTTATCTTTTCACTTCGCTAATTTGATGGCTGCCATCCCGTACACTGGGCAGCTCTCATTAGCTGGGGAGCAAGCATCACAACATGCTGAGTTCACTGTCAGTTTTAAAAAAGAAATACAAGATGTGACTTACAGAACATGAGATAAAAAATAGTAACAACATTCCCAGGAAAAAGGCAAAGAAAAAAACCCCACATACTGTGCTTAGTTAAATTTTAATAGTCACTTAAGTAAAAATCTGTGATTACCCCTCTTTCTACTCTTTTTGACTTGTACAAAACTGGGTAACAAGGCAGCTGCTGAAATTCAGTGTAGAGGAACGAGAGGCATGCAGGGTGAGAAAGAAGACAGACAAGCCAAGAACAGTGACCAGAAGGAGTTTTCAGAGTAGGACAAGAATGACAACAGTGGAGTTGGAAGAGGCCAGAGAAGAAAAACAGAGCCTTGAGCTGCGGGAGGCAGCACAAGAGCACTGTGAGTGAACGTCATGGAACGACAGCAATTCCGTGATGGGAGGAGAAACAATGGCAGAAGAGGGATTAGTTCAAAAAGGGGTGACTGATGCAGGAAGGAAAGGATTACACAAAGCTGGCACGTGGCGATGCCCATTTACCCACACATCTAGTATGTCACTTCCAAACCTGCTCAATCCTCCCCCCATTTCACAAATACCCTTCCTACCCACCACTCAATCCATGCTCTAACTAAGGTCCTGGCTCTACCATATCCTCTTCTTTCACCTTCCCAATGCCTTTTTAACCCCATCTCATTCTTCATTTCTCTGTCTCCAACGTGACCTTTTTCTCTGAGGAACTAGGTTACACTCAGTAGTCCTGAATTCCCTCTCCTCCCATCACAGTCTGCAGAAACGTGGAGATAAGCTTCATTACTGCTGCCACCCAGCACTGCTGCCACCAACTCTCCCGTCTAACACCCCAGGTCACACATGTCATATATCCACAGCCAGTGTGTTGGAGCAGCTCCTGTTACTGCCTGTGTGATGGAGGTTTTCTCCCCAGGATGCCAACATGTGGGAAGGGGAGAGAGGGAAATGCAGATACTCCTAATGTCCCAAGATGATCAAAGCCAAAAGAGGAGAAGAATATTTAAGCCATAATTGGTACCAGGCACTTTGAAGACTAATGACTGGCTGGATGTTTAACATATGACACAACAGATCATTAAACCGTAAGAAATGCCTAGTGCCGAGGTATTTTTTTTTCACTTTAAGATGAGTAAAAGATAAAGGGGGGTGGGAACAGACCAGCTTATGAAATGTCTCCTAATGGGAAAATCAGTTTCAATTGCTAAGAAGAGATCAGTCAAGGAACGAATGCCCCTCCAGGCAAAGCAGATCAGGCAAATCAGTCTACAGTAAGAAATGAGTTTGGACGAGCTTTCCTTTCAGTCCTCCACATCTTCTGTATTTAAGAAGAAACCATCCCTTTTGTGACTCAGTGCCTATGACCAGTGCTGCGCTGCTGGCTGGCCATGGAGAATCTGCCACTGGAGGGGCTCAGGAGTATCTGACTTGGCATATTAACCAGGGAAGGCAGAAGGAAAGGATCTCCATTTCTAAGTATAACCACTTCGCTTCTGCATTATTTGTAGATACGTCCTTCATTTCTAAATGTGATCACAAAAACTGCCGTAACACACATAGATGCTTTAGCAAAACTTGCAGAGGAATTTCAGCAGAATTTTGTTTCAGCTAATTTCTAATACAAAACTTCCACTCATGAACTTCAAGGTACCATAGTGCCATAGCCATAAAAGTGCCGTTGTGCCACAGCCATAAAAGGCTCCAAAAACACTTCACAAAAATTGGAGTAGAACATTTATGTGTGATGTATTGTCACCATGAAGGTCTTACACAGGACAATGTACCACTGAACCCATAGGGTACAAATTCAAGAATAAATCTCACCACAAGAATCTGGGCAAGCAAAATCCAAATCAAAGATATAATTTGGTTGGAAAATCATAAAGTAATCCAATCTACCTTTCTCTTTGTAAAGAGACATGCACCACGGAACAGCTTGGCTTCCTGAAACCATGCCAGAAGTGCCACCTCCTCTTTCAGCACACAGGTAAGTGCCCTTACAAGTCTCTCCTGCCTACAGTAATTCAGGCATACGCTTGGTTTTAGTTCACAAGACCCAATGTATTCCCACCCAAGGAGTAGTACAAGAGCAGCTCTTCATGGAAAGCAGAAGAAACAAAACCAAAGGGCCACATGATGCACGGTCAGCAATACTGGGAATGTCCCTAAAGCACCATGAAGATGAATTTTCTTCATGAAATGCTTATAATAATAAATAATAATAAATAAATAAAAATATAAACAAACTCATAATAATAAAGTAATTCTTGTAGGCATTACACAAACAGAATATACTATTTTGTCTGAAAACGCAGACCTCTACAACTCCAGCTGAAAGCAGATTCCCCCCACAAAATAATCGCCACAGGAGGAGTGCTTCAGGAGGACACACTTCCTCCAGACCCAATGGGAATTTGGTAACAGAGCTGCCCACCACATTGCCTCACCACACTGCCTTTTCTTCCTCCCAGAGAACAAACCACTGGAAATCTTTCTACAGATGAGATGTGCAAAATTACTGGAATATCGCTGAGTAGAAGCTACCAGATTATCCCAATGAAAGGATTATCTTGACTTTCATAGAAACAAGAGCTTTCAAAGGGTGCTTTCAAAATTCTGATCTGTAGCATTTTACTACATTATCTGAATCAGGTTATTAAATTCTGTAAGGGATATCAAAATGCATTAAGTGCATTAACCTAAAGACATACTGAGGCATAGGAACAGCTCCTGCTGTCTGTACATATTAATGGAAAAATGATGTATTATATAAGCTGGGGAAAAGAGTTGCTAGTTAAGCACTAAAACCATCAGTCCAGAGAATGACCATCATAAAAAAACAAATGATAGCAGAAACAGAATATGAGTAAAAACAAATGAAGATTACAGATAGAATATTGCTTATTCTGTGCAAGAAAAGATGCCATAACCCAGACCCCCAAGCAGCACAGAGTCATCAGAACCCAGTGTTCACCAACCACTCTTTCTTACTTAAGGACACTGAATCTCTTATTTAGAACAAAAAAGGTTTTCCCAAAAACTGTGATACTCTGATTTCCCAGCAACTGTGACACAAAAAGTGTCAAGGAAACAGAGTGCAAAGAGGGTTTATTATTAAGAGAGAATGTGACTAGAGTGTAACTACCCTAGTACTTTAAAGCATTTAACATGCTAAGGGCCAGATCTCATAAAAAACCACATGCAAGTCACTTTGCAAACAGCAGAAATCACAAGAGACTGGTGTGGGACCACTGACTTAAGAGAAGGTCCCTGTGGGGATGCCGACACCAAGACTCCCAAGTGCCATACAGGAACAGCACCCTTTTACAAGCCGTGAGATTTGTGAAAGATGACCAAGTCAGGTCACGGCAAGAATACATTTTATTTGTCCTCATCACAGGTGACTTGCAGGGACAGAGAACTGCGGCAGGAGGGGATCTCCATCCCTCCTCCCCATGCTTTATAAAGCATCCAGTTTTGATAGAGGGGTAGAGGAAGGCATGTAAGACCTGTCTATTACCCATCCCACTTTGTCCCAAGCCACCAGAGACAGCTGGAGACCTCATTACAAGCCACCAAAAATTAATACAACAACCAAGAGACATGTTGTTCTTCAGACTCTCTAAACATGTTTTTTACATCTTTCCTCAACTGTCAAACTATCTGACATCGATTATCAAAATCACTTTCTGATTTTTCTTATTACATACACACATTGAAGACACCATTGCAAAAGCTGTCTTCAATGGGAGATCTTTTTAAAGTCTTAAGTGGCTGAAGAAGTTCCCACCTAAATTTGATTTTGCTAGAACTCTGTTTTATTATTTTTTAAAACAGAATTTTGAAGATTATACAATGTCAGGTTTTCCCATATAACCCTGAAATCAACAGGAAGGAGGTAAGAAGCTATTTTTTCCAACTCTGCGGGTCACCCAAGGCCTAAGGATTTTAGGAAAAAGCTATTTCTGTCTCTACCATATTCTTTTCAAAGCAACAGAACATATTTTAACAAATACAGGTTTGGAGTCCCATGTAATCATCTCTGCTTCCTCCATATTCAGCACAGACAATTGCACTGAGATTGCACTTGACACGAACCATTGGTGTCCATAGAAACTGCATGACAGCAAAGGCAGGCAGAGCGCGCGCCTGGCTTGAACTCCCAAAATCTGCTAAAATGGCTCTAATCTGAGGGGTTACACTATAATCACACAACTGGAGTTTCACACAATCTGTTACTGTACAGCAAAAGCATTGGGGGTGAAAAACCTCGGTGAGACTGTCAGAAGGTCGCAGGCGATGGGAAGTGGGCACGGAGCTGCCAAGGGCCTCCAGACCTTGCTTTAGCACAGGGTTTATCAAGTCATGCAGCACTTCTGCCTCCAGTCTCCCCATCACAGAAAGGCGGACAGTAAGGGCACCTTGCATTAGGCCGCTGTACGCTGTCCATGTTGGTAAAGAGATTTTTTTAATGGTTACCTATTGAGTATTCTGTATTTGGTATTATGCTAGTATTCTAAGTGTTACTGTAATCATGTAAATATTTCACTGTAAAAACATTGCATGAATAAAGAAAATTAATTTTATAGGTCACACTAGAAAAATACATTTAAACAAACACCCACAGTATGTACAAAGAGACAGACAGCTCCCAAATACCAGAAATTTTGGATGAGGGATAGCCAAATCCTATTTTTTATTCATACCTACGCTGCTTATGCTATTAATATCTGACTTCTCTTTTGTGACTTTAGGCTATTTTAAAAACGAAACCTTGTTACCATGGAGACAATAAGCCGGTCAGCACATCTGCTGAGGAACAGGACATGAAATTTTTAAAGTGAGAATTTCAAAGGCTCCGACTTTTCATGAATCCGTGCCAATAATTCCATCGAATACACATAAGGGAGCCTGCTAATTTCATTAGCTGTCACCTAACAGATTTCTGACAATCTTATTAACTGCTATTGTGCACCAGTACCCACTAGCAGAGACTGCAGCACTACGAGCACCAGCATGCTGAGGAGATGAATCATGTTCCACTTGCACGTGCCGCACTGGCCATGCTCATGAAGTGGTAAGGGCAAAAGCTTATTATGAATATAATCCAGTGAACCTGCCTAAAAGGTTGATAGATCACCCCGAACAAATAACAACAAAACAATAAGGGGATTTGTATTTTTTTAAAGAATGAAATCATGATCATTATTTGCTTGCAAACGCACTCATACACACACACAAAAACCTCTTTCCTTTTCTAACAGAACACTAAGCGGGCATGTAATTGAGATTCAATTAGTACATTAAGAAACACTCAATTAAGCTTCCCAGTGACACAGAGATACACAGCTACACTTGCTTTCCAGATGAAGAAATGAACCTCGCAGAAGTCTGCCGGCTTCTTCAAGGTCAGATGAAGTGATGGCAGAATTAAGGAGAGAAACCAACTTTACTACTCTTTGTTTTATAATGAAGAAATCCATTTAAGTTTCCTTCTACTGTTATTTCAACCTTATGAAGTTTATCCCCCACCCACCTCTTCTTCCCAGCTGTATGAGGAGAAACGTAATCAAGGCAGGATTTTGAGGCACCTGGGAACAAAGCAACACTGCTGGACCGTACAAGGCAGCTTTCAGGAGGGCAGATGTGCACACATGTGTGACAGCCACATGCCACCAGCTGTTACTAACAGGGAAGCCAAGAACAGGGGACGTGCTCCAAGTCCATCAGCCTCCTAAGGCATATCAGAAGACAACTCTGGAAAAGCTGCCAGGTGCATATCCTGTGACTCTAACTTAGTCTACATAGGCAGCATCCCATAGGAAGTAATGGAGAGATGTCATCTAGTCATCATCTAACCACTGGGCTCACCAGCGCTGAAGCTGCTCAGATGTAGCACCCTCCATCACTGGAACACACACAGCAGTAGCAAAGTGTGGTTCTATTTGACAGCCTTCATCATTTAAGTATTTCTCCTAATTGCAGCTGTTTTTTGAACCTTACCGAGGGGCACAACAAACCTTCCCTTCCAAACCTACCTGGGCCCATTGGTCGGATGGTCTCTCTCAAGCTGGCACGAGACAACTCCATGTAAGCTTTCCAACCCATCCATCACAAGCAAATCCCACCACGGTGGCTCAGATCATGCCAATAACAGGCTGTACCACCCAGGACTGCCCATGGGCTCCTGCCAGGACCTGGGTACAGCCCCTACATAGCACACAGCCTATGCCGACCCAAGGGATGGCCTCAAATCTATCCTCCAGAAGCAAGCCATCTTCACAAATCACCTCTGTGGTTCGGAAATTGAATCCAGGTCATGATGACATTGGTGGAAAACGCCGACTCCTCTCAAAGCCAAGGAGTAAACTTACTGCATGGCTCTGTACACAAGAGAAAATGCAAACCAGCCTGAAAGTCAGATGGGGGTGGAGCTACTACAGCACGACACTCCAGGGACATTTACGTCCTTTCAAGTATGCCTTACTTGACCTTATTGATTTAACCTAAATACGTAGATTTACAAAGTAAACTGTTCTTAAGCACAGTTTAACTTGAGAGATGCAACTGCTGTACTAGCTAACTACACTGACTTAAGAAGAAAGGCAAGTTAAAACAATGTCACTCCACCGTGCAGACAAGGCTTATGTTCTTTGGAGAAAGGGCTGAATCTTTTATTCACCTGTCAAATGCTTTAAGAGTTTCTAAACGCTGTACAGAGAAAAATAATGATCGAGCCCTGTGGCTAAGGAATAATCATAGTCTGTGACAGTAAGTTATATTTTAGAAATTAATGACTCATCATAGAATTGAGCTCATCTGGTAAATTACTAAAATTCTAATCTACTCCTTTGCTGATACGTATTTTCTCAATCTAATCAGCATTTGATTTTGAGAAATGCCTGGTTCATTGTATACCCAGGTTGGGATGGACCACACTACTCAGCATCATCCACCTCCTCCTGCGTACCAGAAAACCTGTATTAAGAAAAACCAAAATCTCAAGGTCATCAACTGAGGTCTCATTTCATTCTGAGGAAAATGCTTTTAAGACAAAAAAGTAGAGAAAAAGCAGAACAGAAGGAAGAAATCAAATGCACATTAGAAAGTTTGTTAAGAAACGATCACTGAAGCTGCCTATGGACATCACTGACGAGGAAAGACCAAATGTCGATTCCCCTTAATTCAGACAGTTACTTTACAGGACAGCCAGCAAAAATATCAGCTACAAAACTCAAACCTGTGCTTCAAGCCATGGACTGCTCTTGAAAATACTGGTGCACATCACTAAGCCAACATCTGTCAGAGCTGATGAGCAGCCTTGTGTGCTTTGCACCTGCAAAGGCACACCTGAGATGGCAACTGGGTGGTTCTATGTCACATGTGCCAAGGGAAAGGCTTTCAGGCTTTATAAACAATAAATGAATCTCAGACACCCTTAAAGCTTCCCCAATCTGATTTACAGCCACTTTTGCTTGACTAAACAAGAAGATATCTGAATGCAGATGCCAACATTCAGCTTGGTACACCGCTTGGTCTTGCAGAAAGAACACCGCAGTCCCATCTCCACACACACACAAAAGCTCTGAAAACAAGGCAACAAACACTTTTGAAGGAGTTGCCTCCTTTTGTCAGAATGTCACAGACTTTTAAAAATGCTGTTACAGCTTGAGAGCTGTTCTAATAACAGAAAATGCTTTTTTTCTTTTCCACTCAATATCACAGAGGAAAAACGATACTGAAAAGGGGGAAGCGCAAGCATTGCTAGAGATGCAACACGAGGTGTAACTATGGCTTAAAAGAAAATTGATTTTAACTTCAACTATTTCTAAATAAAAGCAGCAAAAATTCCAAAAATAAACTGCATATCTCAATATAATTTTATATGAAGTTAAACATGCTTGGATTGAACCAGGTACACTCAGTGGTTTCACTTGAAGTCTCTGGCATGAACTGGAATGAAGTTCCACTGATTACCATGACTGTTTTAAGAAGATTTTATTACAAGGGCCTGATGCTATCAAAAAGCACATGATTCCATTTCACTTCAATCACGTAAGTTATGGTAATGCTAACCAGCGAGGCAATCCAGCATGAGCAGAAAAGTAACAGCCCCATTAAGGAACAGACCAAACCCTCAGTTCAAGACCCAACCACAGTTCTGGTTATATCTTCAGAAGTGGAGCTACTTGACACCTATTCAAGAAAGGCCACCTCACAGACTCACAGAATCAGCTAGATTGGAAAAGACCTTTAAGATCAGTAAGTCCAACCATTACCTCGGGACTGCCAAGACCACCACAAAACCATGCCACTGAGGACCTCATCCTGACAGTTTTGAATGCTTCCAGGGATGGTTATTCCACCACTTCCCTGGAGAGCCTGTTCCAACACCTGATCACCCTCACTGAAGTAATTTTTCCTAATGTCCAACCTAAATCTCCCCTGTTGCAGCTTGAGGCCGTTACCTCTTGTCCTGTCACTTGTTACTTGGGAGAAGAGACTTTCTTTAAATGAGGAAGGGCATGGTAAGGAAAGCTCTAAAATAAGGACACATTCAATCGGACCTGTACTAAGGGCTGCAGTTTGGCCAACAAGATGTGAAATGTATAAACGAGCACAGCCATGGGGAGACACTCAGCTGAGGAGGAGCAAGGAGAAAAAAGAGGAAGAGGAAGGGAGCCTGAACCCCCACCTCCAGCAGCACAGGACCCCTGCTGAGACCTTTATCAACCCACCTCCAAGTGTGAATGTCCCTATCTCAGATGCTGACCTTCCCCTGGGGCTCCCCAGTATGATTATGCAGATGGAGACATGTACCATGTGTTGTTTTCCCTCCCCAAATTGTATTAGCATATGCATAAAAAGGTTTTAATGACTTCTGGCACACACACCTATAGCTGGAGTAGGTCCTGCTAACTCACCTGGGATCACTCACAGTAAGGAGCAGCCACTGCAGACTTTCTTTTGACAAGAAATGATGCTCTAAGACAACCTTTGGGTGACTGTTCCTCACAGGTCACTTCACTTTTATCAGGGAAATAAATTCCATTAAAAATCAGAGGCAATAAAACTGATACCACCAGAAGTCAAAGGGAAAAAACAAACTGTGTATACTCACAAGTCACACCATGTCAAAATAAGTGGTGGGAACACAAAAATATTCCAGAAAAAAGCAATAATGGATTACTATGACAGCATCTTGTAAAATTATAAGCATATGTTTTCAGCTGACCTACTTATTGTCTTATAATTGACTTCTGTCCCTTAAGGGGGTTCTTAAATATAATTGAGCAGCACCTGCCACGTCAGAGGAACAATTTTGTACACCCATGCCTTGCTCAAATACTGTACTTAACAGCTTCAGCACCAGGGTTACTCACTGCTTTGGCTGTGCCACTAGAGATAGAGGTGCTGATCCAACAACCAGGAACCTCCTGCACCCCTGGTCATCCTAGGACATAAGTGATCTTACTTGCAGGGCAGGCCTTCTTTTTTATACCAGCCCACTGATTTTCAGCACATACTGACCTATTCCCACTTGTTCGTCACTCCATCCATGTCTTCCAGTACAGCGTTTCTCATAGCAAGAGGCAATTACGGGCAATTCCCACACTGGTGATGCTGGAACTGGTAGCTCTGCCTGTGCTGACACGCACATGGACTCTGCCACGGACTCTATCTGCTCATCACCATGCCGTGTTGACAAAAATGTAAATTCAAAAGCTCATCCACACATGATTCCCTTACTAAATTAGACTGACCAACAGACTGAAACCAAAAATTAAACGCAACATAATGAAAAGTCAAGTAAAGAGTTCAAACCTGCGCCTCTCCTGACACAAAAGGAAACCAATGATAAAATTTCCATTGGTATTTTGGACTCGGGCAAGAAGCTGGTGCACAACTCTGAATGCATAAGAGATCTGCAAGAGATTTAAACCCTTTTGGGACATTCGTTGCAAATCTTAATGACATAATTTATATGTTTCTAAAGCTATACCTACAGCAACAGCAATGTTACTTCAAGTTAATCCCTGCTTTTAGGACTTCTTTTTTTCCACTTATGCTTCTAAAGCTTTATTGCTATTAGGGAAAACTTCATAGGGGAGGAGACGACAGCAACACTGGACAGTTGGAACTACTCTGCATCCATGGAGCCCAATTCTCCAAGAAAATCTCTTTCTCCAAGAAAACCACTAACCACAAAGGTGAGAAAACTCTCTCATTCTAGTACTAAAGGAGCAGCAGAAACACCATTGTACAAAGGAAATGTTGCCCTGAGAAGCTGAATCACACTGTGGTGAGGAACATCACGTGAAGTCCAAGGGAAGCATCAGCAAGACCCTCACCCCGACATGTCTCCAGCTCAGCCCCACCATGGTCTCACCCAGCAAGGGCTGGGGAAACACAGTCCCAGAGCTGGCTTTGTTGTTCAGCTCACACAATTTAATAGAATCTTCTCACCCATCTCCTAAGAGGAGCTACTGCACTTGCCTGTTTAAAAGGTCTTAAGGTGGTCACCTCTGAAGTGACAACAGTTTGTCTTATCCCACCCTTCTCTTGTGGGATAAGCATGTTCTGATACGGATTGATTTGTTTTGCTGTATATTGGAACATGGAACTGAAGTTACGTTGCTGTCCTAGCTTCAGCCGACACAGCACCATCCTCTGCCAGAGCAGAATAGACAGACGCTGGTGAAGAAAGAGCCCCGATGCTGGAGCTGGTGTGGATACGCTGCTGGGCCCCTCGGCTGCCATGCAGTGGGACCCACCAGTCTGCAGTCAGGATGGAAGGAAAACCATCTCACCACCCAATTTTTCTATTATTATTATTTGGCAGTGCCCCACACACTGTCACTGAAGGTAAAGCAGTCCCTTGGGGAAGTGGGGCAGGAATAAACGCAAGCTCTCCATATTCCCCAAAAAAGACAGGACAAGCGCAGCGCTTGCCGAGCACAGCACGTCTCGAAACATGAGTCAGAATAAAAGCACAAAGTGCAGGAAATGTTCTGCACACGAACGAGGTGTGTGATGGGACCGCGTTCCGCAGCTGCGCCTGTGTCAGGAGCCAGGCTCTTCCTGCAAGCACTTCCGCCTGCAAGGCTTCCAAAATCCCACGTTGTGCCCTTGCTCCCTTAGACAGCGAGTGCTCTGGTGACGCCCATCACCCTCCGCCTGTCTAACCACAAGCCCTCAGTTTCCATGTGAGCACAGCACGAAAACCACCTCTTGAAACAACACTTCTGACAAGCTGAAGGATTCTCCAGGACATCTCCAAGAAGGGCCCACGGCCGCCTGCAACGATCTCCTCCCACCTCCACACGGGCTAAAACTACCTTTATATTTGTTTGTCCTTGTTTCAACCCATGGCTGAGATCACATTAAACGTCAGATTCATGCTGCGACTCTCACATGTCATTCCCCCGGTGCTGGGAACAGGGACTGCCAGCCCAGCCCGGCTGCGGTTCTGCTCTGGGCTGGAGCGGTGATGAGGAGACACCATAAAGCAAAATAAAACGTCCCTTGGTTATTTAGATCTCTTTCTCGTTCCTTGGACAGACCAACCTCACAGCTTCCATGTCCTGAGCAAAATATGCTTCCATACGAGAGGTGTCCCCGAATTTGTCAAGGGCCCAGTTACGCTTCCCTTGTGCTTCCTTAAATTTCTACCAAAGTCACTGAGGAATCGGGGGGAGGGAAAAGTGGATGGATACAGAAATGCTCTACCGCCTGTACTTTTACAGCAAATTCATACTATGTACTCTAAGAAGCATCTCTTAGGTGAAAAAGTGCTGCTTTGGGGAGACTCGGGATGTCAGTCTTTGTTTGCCCGAGGGACAGCTGGCAGGGCTGAAAATGGAGAAGGAAAGGGTAACGACTATTAACAAGAGGTTCATCTAGATCGCTAGTGCTGCTCCTGCAGCGCCAGGGGAAGCCGGGTTGATATATAATTAGCACCAACAAGCCCGAAGCCCCAAACCGAGATGCTCTTGACACCTTTACAATCACCTTTTTCCAGAAACCCATAAGCCGGAGGCTCACTCCTCAGCTTCTGTTCTTCAAGGAAAGTGTGTTTCTTGCCCTCAACGTTTTAACTAGAAAATCAGCCCAACGTGTAAACTGCAGCTTGGGAACCGAAGGCAAACACGATACGCGCATTCACCAGGATAAATCGTGCCTCCAGTCGGATATTTTAGGCCCCTCTCCTCATTCCGGAGCAATCCGGGTTTACAGTTTTAAGCCCAGCTCCGACCGGTGCCGGTCCCCGGGCGCAACGGCGACCGGCAGCGATCCCAACTTGTACGGTCCCCGGAGCCGGAGCATCACGGGGCAGCGGCGCCGAGCCCCAGAGGACGAGGTGCCTCCTGAAGCCGAGCCGCTCGGCCCCCCACCGCCCCTCACCTGCCGCAGGATGAAGCTGGTGGAGGTGGTGCTGCCGTCGGACCGCTTCAGCCGGCTGCGCCGCGTCGCCGTGCCCCTCGTCACCTGCCCCGGGGGAGGCCAAGACATCAAGGTCGCGTCGCCGGCACCGCGACCGCCACC
>JANHGB010067910.1:4283-27741 GCA_026283785.1 Coracopsis vasa
AAAATACAAGTCTGCTGCCTGCTGTCTTCTAAGGAAACATCTCTGTAGGCTGCTGACACTGTATATGGGCTTTGCTCCTGCTTAAATCAATCTATTTCTTATGAAGGAAACATTCATAGGCCAACTTCCAAAATCACAACTGAAACACGAAAAAGAGGGTGGGAGGAATCAATTTTGTGCCTTGAAGTAATGTTTCTATTTCCTTTTCTCCCATTGTTAATTGTTTGAAATGCTTTCTGTGTAAATATAAAGGAAAAATGCTCTTTCAGCATTCATCACCAAAAACATTGACCTTTAAAAATGAAACTATGTATTTTGGACACTGAAGTATTAGGACTTGAAACAAAAATATTTATTGGAAAAACAAGTACTGAGCACATGCAAATTAATGCTACAATTTATTATTATGATTATTTACTTCAACTCTCCAGTCACTAAAAAAAAAAAAGCTATGATAATTCAAAACAACCTTCAGCGTGCACAATGCTAAATTCAGATACAAATGGATGCGGGGCTTTTTAGTGAAACATTCTGCATGACGACCGTTTTCTCAGGAATCACAGAAGCTAGACGAGGTTTGCAGGCACATCTATCATCTCTCCTTAGCTAGGCAAACAACATGATCCCACTCATTGCGAGCTTATTCCCTCACAACAGCCAAACTTAGTACCTTTGCTGACAGGGCTATGTGCTCACAGAGAATCCGGACCAGCTACTGCTGACATACGGGGAGGGGAGAGCAGAGGTGGTGAGAGGCCCTGCTGCTGCTTCTGCCGCAACAACCATCATCAATTTCGTATCAGCCATATCAGGTCCTGTCCTGGACCGTTCTGGAAATGTTTGTTGCTCAGATATGCTCCCTGTCCACTCCCAAAGAAATATAATGGATGGAAGTGTTTCATGGGACCACAATGCCTTAGCTGCACTGCTAATTACAACAGTTTCTAGTAATTTTATTTAAACAAGTTAGGGCAAATAAAACTATTCTTACCAAGCACACAAATGCTATTTAAGCTTCAATTTCAGGTGAAGGAGTTGCTTTAAGGGCATAAACATAAATGTGATCCACAGCATCCAAGAGCAACCGAACAACTGTCCTTTATTGGTTTGAAAATGTCACAGCCTAAGAAACTAAATAAGGACTATGCAAGGCACAGGATATGCCTTCTAGCTGTGCTTTATTTCCTGAACTATAGAAAAAAAGGGTTTTCATAAGGACAGCACATGCTCATTCTCTGAATCAAGAAAAGCGGATCTGGGGAAAGAAACAGAAAGAAAGGCATGCAGTCCCCAGTACTACACATTCTTCTGATAAATCTAGGATCCTCAGAAGTACATTAACTCCAAGGAAAAGCTAAAAAAGGAGCTGAAGGACAAAATGTGCTGTGGTAGAACTCCTAAAGTAGCAGCTTCATTTTAATAATCTAAAGGTATTTACATATTTATGTGGGAAAAGTGAACTTCAAGTATTTGTCAAGCACCCAGAGAAAGACAGCGGAAAGCATATCTTGGATTTAACCAGTAAGCAAGTTTCTATTATAAATGCGGATTTCTATTAAAAACCAAGCGACATCTCATAGTATTTCTGTGAATGAGGAAATGCAATAAGGATAAACGTCTACTGCTATAAAATAGTAATTGCTGTGATATACAAATTTTTAAATCATATTTGGAAGCAAACCTAAAGTTACCATGAACTGCATTCAAGGCAAAGATTAGTAGATTGTAATTAGCCAGGAAGCTAGAACAGCCCTATGGAATGATCGGACTGCTTTTTAACAGAACTATTTAAATGAATGCATTTTAATAAAGCAAATAAAAGAACAGCAAGGTGACAAGCAATATGGGCCTCACCCATAGAACAGCAGATGTTACCATGACTCCAGCAATCTAAGTGGAAGTAAGGAGCATGTAACTTGACGTGCATCACCAGCGCAAAACTGAGACAAGAAAAATATTCCCATTCTGACACTGGATGCCATATGCAGATAATGAAAGAGTAGAAGAGACAGAGCTCAGCCATAAAAGTGATATGAAATTAGGAGAAAATACGTTACAGTGAGACTTGAAAAGTGCAATCTGTTTAGTTTATCGCAAACAAGACCAACAGATGATTTAATCACTGTGTACAAAAACCTCTGCTGGAAAAAACAAAGTCACACCAAAATGACTTTTAAGATGTAGCAGAGAAAGATATCAGAAGTCTGGAAGCTGAAAGCAGACAAATTCAAATAAAGAAATGCAAATTCTTAAATATGAAAACAACCAACTGCTTTAAAACGTGACTCAAATATAAAATAAAGATAGCCTACCTTAATCATAATTGGTGTATGTGAATTTGACTTAATGAAGGGGTTACTGGGTGAAATTTTATGGCTAAGTCAGCTAACATCACTTTATACACTTAACTCTTAAATTCCCAAACCATCTTATTTGCTATATCAAACAGGCACCTGTTTTTGCTGTAATGAAACAGTGCGACACTCAGCAAGAAGTGATAAACATTCTGTGTACCTAATTAGTAGAGCAGCTGTTACCCACATTTCTCTGTTAGCTTGGAATTGATAAAAAATGCAGCTTCTAATTAGTACAGTGTGCTTATCTTCTTCTGTTAGAAGCGTCAAACTGTTTCATTATCACAATACTTTGATGTAGATACTACAGTTTTAACTATCACTTGTCCTTAAAGATTTTCAAAAGTTTGAGTAGTAACAGAAAACCATACTACAAACCATATTGTGGAAGCACAGTGACATATAGGATATGCGAAATAAGGACAATTTAAGATCACACTTTTATAGAAATAACCCACTTGCTAAATTACTTTTCAAATTAGGTGTTTATTAGAAATAATTTGCAATTCTTTTAAAAAGAACTTTCTGCTAAGGTTTTTTTTTTCTTTGTGAAAATTTTCCCATCAATACTATTGAGATTGCAGGTTCTTGATGGCCATATCTGGAAGGTATTGATCTTCAAAACCAAACGCTCACTTATGGAACCATGTTGAATTAAATGCCATTTTCTTCCTTGCTGAAACAGAAAACTTTGGAAAAAGACTGAAAAAGATATCCTTGAGTCTTCAACTGCCTGACAAACTTTATTCTGGATTAAGGGCAGATTAGTTTTAGGTAACAAATCATTAAACTAAGTATGTGCGTATTTGGAACCACTGCTCCAATCATCCAAGGAAAACATTTGGGCCTCCAACTTATAAGCATCATAGAATAGCTTGGGTTGGAAAGGACCTTAAAAGGCCATGAGAACAGTTACACTGAACAGCATAAGTATGTAAAGATGCTGTCCTTTTAGCAGGCTACATGGTAAACCCATCTGCCCTCAACCTTACTTATTCACTGGCTTACTGCAGTGCTGTTCTCTGATAAACACATGCAAAAGATACAGCTGATACAGAGTATACTTTAATTTTTAAGAGACATCTAACAAAGCTTTTTCTTCATAAAGTCTTAAAAACCCTAAATAGCTAGGGTACAGAAAAAAGAACTCCCCTAGATACGTAACTGGCTAAAAGACAAAAAGGAGCTGAAGAAAACATTCAGTGCAGTAAGGCAGGGATCTGAACCTGGACATACAGTATTCAACACACACTTCAGCAATCTGATAGAGGTGATGAATAATAAGGCAATTAAGTTTGCTAACATTACTGAGTTGTTATTACTCTGCAGTATTGGAGTGGAAGTCTGGCTATGAGAAATACCAAAGGAACTTACGGACGACAGTCCATAACTGGGCAAAAGAACAGCAGATGAACCTGGGTGCAAGTAAAGCTTCAAGTGACTCATGTGGTACAAAGATACCCAAATTTGTATTTGCAGCAAAGAGCTCTGACTTGCACCCCTAAGGAACAGGACTGTAGGTGTTGATGATACATGCTTTCAATGTTCAGTAGTAGCCATAAAGCAAATAAAATATCAGTGATTATTAGAGAAGGCGGAGATAAAGCATACTAAACCAAAATTTTCCCCATTTTCAAAATGACTGTTTTGAAACAGCTGTGGGAGAGGAGGAGGAGGAAAACTGGAAGAATTCCAGAGAGGCAAAAACACGATCAGAAGACGTACAGAACAACTTCTATGCAAGAATGACTAACAAAACTAGTAGTCATCAAACTGGTAAAGCAGAGGTGTAGAGCCCTATAAAAGCCTACAAGCTATACCAGGAGCTAGGAAAGTATCACTTATGCTCATCCTATTCTTGTTTCCATAGCCAGGGACCCACAGTTGGTCAGTCAGTCACAGCACTGGGCTGCACCTACCATGGACTGACCACACATAACCAATTCTGTGTTAGTCTGGATATCCTGCAGTAATCACAGCTACTCATTTCTTCATCCATCTTGCATCATGATCTTAGTGAAATAAATGAGGTTCTGAAACTAACTAGAGGAGAAAGTGTTTTGCTCAAGTTTTGCTTCAGGTAGGTATCTACCTGGGGATTCTTTATCTTGTCGATATTGATAAGCAAACCACAAGGAGGCTGTCAAAGTCTTCATGATAGTCACTTATAAACATGTTTAGAATAGCTGCATTCTCTCCCTTGTGGGGCACATAATTAGACATTTTTCAAATTTTTGATGGCAGTGTTAGACTGACAGCAAGAAGAAATACCGTAGATGTTAATTTTGTGCAGAACAAGCTAATCATGAGAAGCAAAAAGGACAAGGAAAAAGAGAGTCTTCGTACTCAGAGCTGTTAAATGTCACTGTCAAAGTTCTTAATAATAAAAGTCACTTTACTCATGGAGTTTCATTTTGCTAAGTCTAAGATATATAGTTAATGACCCTTGGTTCCATCTTCAAGAGACCAGAGGACTATCACCTAATCAAAAACCACTTGTATGAAGAAGGGGCTTAGAATATTTTGCCATGTAGTTTGTTTCAGGGGAAGGGAAAAAAAACCCAAAACAACCAAATAAAAACCAAAACCAAACTAAACTGGACCAAAAAAAAAAAAAAAAAAAAAGGAGAGAAAAAAAAGGAAAAAGGAGACAGGCAGCACCCTGGTAATGGCTATGCCAATACAACAGTACAAGACATTTAGTAACATGGGAGACTTTTATTCTCATGATAGTAGCTATAAGAAAACCAGAACAAAATTTCCCCCTCCCCAGTCTTTGAAAACTAATCAATCAGTCTCTTCTAGAGTAAATAAAAATGAACAATTGCCATAACATTAATCTAAAACTTCAGACCACTTAGAGCAATCAGCTTGGTTTCATATATACCAAATAGTCTGCTAAACTTGGGGGAAGACATGCAATATAATTCTCCCTAGAGATGACAGGCTTCAGTTCAAATGAGGCATTTTAATAGGCTGACTCTAATCACCTAAAGCTAAAAGGTAATTCTGCAGCTCATGGCTGTAATCTGACAATTGAAGACAATTTGTCTCATTCTATAACTCTGCACTTACCCCTTGTTCATCCAGCTTCATAAGCTGTTCTGTGACTTTTGGAGTGTTGAAGGCCAGCCTTAGGCAATGGATATTCAGCTCAGGAACCACATACTCCAGCACTTCTTTTAGAGGAAGTCCCCTGGCTGTGCAATGCTTTGCAGTTGAAGGGATAGCATCTTCCAGCACAGAGCCTCTTAATGTCATAAGCTAAACATACAAACCAAAAATAGCTTATATAATTAATTATGCACTGAAAAAAGGTTGATTAGCAATAGCAGTGGAGCAAAATACTCTTTTTCCAATTCTCAGCAGACTGAGGACATTAAGTAATTTATGTCGCGTGAAACAGACACTGATACACAAAGTGTCACCAACTCTGACAGCTAACATTAGTCAGCGTATTTCAAATGATTCAACAGTTTTAAGTTTTACAGGAAACTAATGCTTGAAAAAGATTATTAGTAGTATTCCTAGCATAGCAATTCAAAGCATAAAAGTACACTTCTCAGGTCTATCCAATGTGACACATAAAAGTGGAGGAAGTAATTTCCCTCATCTTTGCTTGCTTCTAGCTAATACAGCTCCCATAAGTTTCTCAAGCTTTACCCAAACCAACCTTCATGGTTACCTCTGTACTGGATGTTACAGAGTAACATTACACTTACTTGTATTCTGTGTAATATAAACACATGGCATAACTTTGTCAGATTTCTGGATTATACATATGTAGAAGAGAAAATTCTATTATCAGTGCTGAAAAGCACACAAACCCTACTCATACCCCCTGCTTTTGTCTACTCACTTCTAGGTTCTTTTATTATTATTCCTGGACTGCTTACCTCACTGGTTCTGAATATGATCCGGTAATTGTACTGAGGTCCATTTTCTTTGATTTCATCTGGTTTCTCTCTTCTTATACTCACAGCTACTGGACCCAGGTTCTCATCTGCTCCAAAATAGTTCCAGTGTTCTTGCATTAAGGAAAAAAAAAAAAAAGAAATAATAAAAATAAAAATAATAGATATAACGGTCCATCTTTTTTCTTACACTCCAATTATATTTTCATGCTTAGTTGCTACATTGGCAATAAATTGCCAGCTCTAATAGAGTCAGTAAGTGTTTGTCTTCAGTGGTACAAGGACTATATTCTCATGCTTCAGTTCTCTAATAAGCTCTGCTCATACAAAAAAGCTGAAATTCAACATTGCATCTCTGCTTAAACAGACCTAAACGACGATACTCCTCTTACATTGGCTCCTATATTGAAAACAGTTTCATTCACATTGAACTAAAGTGCAAACAATCCCACCCCCCCTTAATAATAAAAAAAAAAGGCAGCAAAATGCATCAAAGTGGGAAGCTCACCACTCTTATGTTAAAATGGGAGCAGCAAACAATTCTACTTGCAAAGGATGCAACTTACTTATTTTTGTACAGAAAAAGGAAAAACCAGCCAAACAAGTTAATTATAAAAAGGGGAAAACTGATGAAGCTGAAAAAGAAGTTAAAGACTTGTTTATAGCAAAAAAAAAAAATAATAAAAAAAATCAAAGCACACTACCATAGGACAATAGAATGAAGTGTGAGAAACAAAGTGATTCACATAAATATTTAAAAGTGAAATGCTGAAAAACTCCAGGTGTTGAACTTAACGTGCTAAGAGTTGAGTCTAAAAGTAGCTTCGTTGGGACAGTGGCAGAAAGAATAGAGAACTGGAGAAACTGTTCACTAGCTGAACAGCAGATTATGTGAGATACACTGAGATACATGTAAAGCCCAGCTTTACATTAAAAATAGTAGAAAAATGCATTTACAAAAATTAAAGCTCAAGACTTTCAGAGATTGGTGTTGAAGACTCTTCTATTGAGCCTGCTAAGCATAATGAACTATCTTGACTCATTACTGAGGTACACCACCATGAAGGCATCAACCTATAAACCTATCAAACCTATCAAATGACAACTGCATTTAAACATACAATAGCTAAATGGAAAATTTAAGAGAAACTGTCAAAAAACAGAAGTCAAGCATTGTACAAGAAAAACAAGTCCTAGGTCACCACGTTCCATATGCAGCATATCTGCATGTATGAATGAATTTATTCATGCACAAAAATAGAAAGCTAGAGCTATTTGAAAATCCAACAATTCAAAGAAATGTGAAATTCAGTGAAGAAAAAAAAAAACCTGTCCTGAAAGGAAACGTACCCATCCTTCCTGAGCTACTATATACAGATTACTTGTTATTCTTAAAACCACCAGCGCTAACAGAAGTCTAAGACGAACTACTGTACTATAGAGATAAAATGCAAAATATTTTGGTATCACCAATAGGAAATGAATCTTTATAAAGATACCAAAACCAGATCTTGAAATACAGTCTATCCAAAGCGAAAGGCAGTCACTTCTCCAATGAATGAATCGCTTGTGGTGTTAAACATTTGAGTGCCTCATTTTTTATTCTATTTATCTTTTTAAAATTATACTTACCACTATAGTTCTTACTATACTTTCCTCCAATACATCAAGCGCCTTTCAAGTAGGTGCCCTCTCTTACGAACTTACTTGTGCCCTAGAATTACACCTCTTAACATAGCTGTCCAACTCATTAAGCACTTGGAGGCCCTATTCTATTCCCCAGTATCTGGTATTTCATTATCCTTTCCTCAATGTTTTCAATTTAAGATTTCAGAGCACGGAAGGCATAAAAGAAACATGCTTACAGCATTATGAATCTTGCTTTCTATCAAATTCCTCTGCAAGTCATCAAAAGCCAAGACTCTGCGCAGAGGTAATTAAGATTCAAAATTCTTTTAATATCTTGTGGAATTATCCTGTAAATATTGGCATAAGTTTTGGGTGACTGAATTAGTCATGAGTGGGGAAATTATGAATAAATTAGACCATCTATATGAGCCTAATTAAATCTTCATACTACTCCACTAATACAAGCCCTGTAAATGCCACAGAGATCTTCTGTTGTTTAAAAACCCAAACCACCTTATCCGCACCCTAGTTTTAATTTTGCCTCTATCAAGTAACAGGTTCATTTATGGCAATTTATGGTAAGTGCAGAAGCACAGACATTGAGAATGTGACATCAATTTTCTATCAGCATGTTGCAGCTTCCAAAACTTGAGATAGCTTGGCCATCCCCACACTAAACAGCTAAGTGACTTAAAAACATTCATACCTTTGCTTATATAATAGAAAAATTTAAAGAAAAAAGGTATGTTGGCAATGCATACTGGAAAGGTCCAAAAATTACACTAGTTTTCTGTACTGACAGCTGCACAGATGATAAAATTTGTGTATCTTATAACCAATGTAGCCTGAAATTCAGAGTTCTCTCAGGAGAAATTATTCTACATCTTGAAAACACATTTAGGAAGGCTGGTAAGAGGAACATTTGAAGCTGCATGAAAATACACACACAATTCTCTACCATTTCATTAAACTTTTTGTCTAGCTCCTATTTATTTGGAAAAATGCACAAACAGGTGTGAAATTTGACACTTCTTTGCTAATCGGAGATGTCTTTTATCATCTTTTCTTTCTTCCCACACCAGGCAGTTGTCCTTGCTCTCTTATGCACCCCCCCAGTCTTCTATCCACATTGCCCTCTCCTCTATTCATATTTACTACTTAGACTTTCATTCTTTAGCTTCGTCTGTATTCTCTTTGTCCTCATCTATCCCACCTCGGTATTCATTCTGCAAGCTACAGCATATACTGCCCCATGTCTGACTACATTTCCCTAACGTACAGAAACTCTTCTATCTCCACCTTATTTACCACTACACCCTGGATTTTCTTGCATCCAAACATTTTTCTCTTTCCTGTAGCAGGACAAACAGTAGCAGAATTTAAGGGCACAAAGCTTACTCTTCAATCCAAAAGCAGTTAATTAGGAGTTTCATTGTAAAAGCCAGGGCTACTGTACAACTATACTTCTAGAATTTTATGCCAAACATGAATAGCATAGAAAACAGCTTTTCCTTCCACCGTACACAGAACTTCATTGAAATCAACACTTCTCAAGCTTGACATTATTTCATTTAAACTACTGTTGAAAAATTACTTAAATAAAAGACATTCAGGAGACAACTAGCAACAACCATAAATTAAAGTATAAATCCATGCTGAAAAGAAATAATTAATTGCTTATACCTGGTCATTATAAGAGGCTATATATAGTTTATAAAATAGTTAAATATTATCATATAATTCAAAAGACATTTGCAGTGGAAAAACCTAAGTGTAAATACTGATTTTCCTGGCAGATATTTACGAGTTTCTTTGCAAAGGGAATCCAAATAAAAGCACTTGATTTTGAGTGAGGAGCTGCTTCTGTGCTTTTATCATATTTACCTTTGGATATCATGCTCAATTGATGTATTTTGTGTAATAAGACTGGAAGTGAAAGTCTGAATCTTTCTGCTTCAGAATGAAACTTAGCATCAATCATTTTGCTCTTACCCTACCACAGCATTTACAGTACTGGAAAATTCTTCCCAGCTGTTTTCTGGAAACAAGAGGGCAGCATTATTAGACATCAGTCCTACAATGTCTTCAGTCTGTTGCTCATGGCCAGACTGTTAACTGTAAATTTCTGTAAGTCTAGCCACACATCAGAAAGCTACAGATTTGGGGATAGAATATGCAGCAATTTAAAGCATTAGAGCAAAGGGGCTTTTTTACTGGCTGCCAGCAGTTAACGGAAAGCTGACCAACAGCTCGTTCGTTCTAAAACCACTTCAGGAAACCATTTAGTTCTCAGTCAAGTCTTTCATTCTAAGCCAGTAACTCAAACTTATCCTAAATAGTAACAATGGCAGCGACTACTGCCTGATGATTACTGCAGCTAAATGGATGCTCTTGGTTCTTCCCATGAGAACTGTAATTCCCAGACACCACTGGAGGGACAGAAAAAACAGATAGCTCCTTTGCAGTGATGTGCTCTCTCTTCTAAGCAGCACTTAAGCTGATATAAGGATGATATAAGGAAGAAGTTCTTTACTGTGAAGGTGATGAGGCACTAGCACAGGCTGCCCAAAGAAGTGGTAAATGCTCCACCCCAGCAATGTTCAACACCAGGTTCAGCAGAGCCTTGGGTGACACGGTCTAGTGTAAGTTGTCCCTGCCCATGGCAGGGGGGCTGGAACTGGATAATCTTAAGGTCCTTTCCAACCCAAACCATTCTGTGATTCTATGTTCTATGAAGTTGATGGAAACCAATTTCTCCATCCCTATAATTTCAGTATTAATAATAAGTCTAATAAGCATGGCTCTCCTTGAAAAATACTTTATTACAGAATCATAGAATCATAGAATAGTTATTGCTAATGATTAAACTGTTACCTAAATGTACATTTAGACGGCTTCATCCAGAATACACACACAAATCTTTTACTCATTTATAGGAAAGGAATTGAAATCTTGATTATAAGTTATGGCCAGACATTCAGAATTTTTAAGTAGAAAACAAAACAGAGTATTATGTAAGTCTGCAGTTTGCTTGTGCCTTGAATACTATGCCCTGTTCACAACTGGAAAAGGTTCAGAGAAGGGCAACAAAACATAATTGGGGGGAATAATATGGTTGAGGCTTTAAAAATAACACACAGCAAGGAAAGGGGAGAAACCCAAACTTTCACACCTAGCAGTGAGACGGTTGATCTGATGACCCTAGTTTTCATTCTGGGAGGCAGGAGACAAAGACAGTAAAAATTGGCTCTTTATGTAGTCAAGTTGCAGAACTCCTTGCTGCTTCAGGAGTACTCTGAATGCTGAAAGTTTATTCAGGGTAACAGATGACTGGATAAATGCCCATAGGACAAGTCTAAAGACTAAATACAAATGACACTATCATCAGCTTAAGTAGTCCATTATCTACACATCTCTAGATGGCTGGCTAAGTTTGCCTGGAAAATATCGCTATGCCTTTACCTATTCCTACTCCTTCCTCCAGGATCTGTTGCTGGCCTTTGCCAGAAGATAGGACTAGATGTTTTGGGTTGACCTAAGACAACTATTTTCTTCTCTGGGAACCATAATTTTATGCTCAGAAACAGCAAGTTCAAGGATTTTGCTTCTCTTTCTCTTTTTTGTTTTAAATACACCGAGGCATTGCAGTCAATAGTATGAAATGACTTGTGAGGTGTAGAAAGTTATCTATTTAAGTAAGAATCTCACTTTCTCACACAAAAAGGTAACTTCTCTTTTATATTTCCATAAGAGAGGCCTGAAAGGTTCCTCCTTTCTATCAAAAAATACACTGTCTCAAACTGCAGTTCATCAGCTCACTTAAGGTGCATTTTCCTAGAAGACAAGTTGCAAGGTTTCATACTTATCTTAGTCATAGGACAAAAAAAAATTCAGAATGCTCTAAAAGGTAAAATAGTCCAGAAAGCCCCAAAACAACTGACAGGTAGCTTCTGGAAACCTTCTGTTCCCTCCCTTTACTGTCATGTAAAATTCAAACAATGAACGTCTTCCTTTAGGGAGTTTTTCCCATGCATAGTTGTCCTTTTTGGTCAAAGCTTAATCTTATTTCAAGGTCAAATTTCTGCAGCTTTCACAGATTTATTCTTGCGCTGGCTTCTCCGTTTTGGGGGGTTTTTTAGCACTAGCATTACCACATATCATAAATTTATGTGCTTATAAACGTCTTAAACATTCTAATTTCAAGCCCCCCTACCAAATATACCTTTTGAAGTACACCTTTTGCAATATAAAAGTAGCATTCATCTCCTGTAAGAATTAACGTCTCCATGTGAGTTAGTTGTGTATGAACCTCCTGTAGTGAACTGAGGGAAGTAAGGTGTATTGGCCTGCAAGGTTTATTTCTCTCTGAGTACATAGGGAGTCTGCACCATTAGCTCAGATATAAAGTAGGGGAGCTGAATCCAACCTTGGGAATTAACGTTATGATGTTCTTTTCCCAGTATCTGTACCTTTTTTCTAACCTCCAATAAACTGTCTCTACCAGTATTTTCACATTAAGAAGTCTGGACACCAGGCCAGAACATTATTTATCAATAGTTTTACCACTGCTCTGAAAAGGGTCAACTAATATGTGGATTTCACCTCGGTATTTCCCCTACATAAAAATGCTCATCCATTTGCATGCATCGATGAACCTATGAGACTCATCCATAAATGTCACATGCAAATATTTTACACTAAAGATATTCCAATTAAGTTGGACCATATTAGGAATACTCCAGCTCCCCCATACACTGCTAAAGTTCAAGATGCAGCCATTATCCACATAACAATACCTGTGAAGAACAACTTACTACATCCATATAATTAAAGATTTCAGTCAAGCCACCATCAGCATCTCACCAAATTACCTTGGAGAAATTAAAATGGATTATATCAATGCAATGGATTTTTTTAAGACACAAAAGATTAACAGGGCAGAGATTTTTGTGACAAGACCTACTTTTCATTGAATCATGCTTACTGACATCATTAATGAGTTTTAACTGACAGTTCTTTGTTGATATAGTCCCAAATTACCACCTTGGTTATTTCAAGTTGGAATGAAAAACTAAAGGATTACAATTCTCTGGGTCATCGCTTTTTATTCTTTTCAAGCTCTAGGAGTGCTTCAGTAGTTCTCCAATTCTGTGACATTTTTCTGGCTTGAGATCTTTAAAAGTTATCATTGCTGAATCAGAATCCTTTGCTTCAATATTAAGACTCCAAAACTACCCAAGGCCTGCTGACTTGCCTAGTACCACTGAAACTTGTCTTTTGTCACTGAATATTCCATTCATATCATCAAGATCCAACCGGCTCTTCAAACTAGTTTCTGCATCATTACTTGCTTCATGCTATAAAAACTCTGAATTACAACTGACTTCCTTGATTTTTTTTTTCTTTCCTATTATGCTGTTTCAAGTTTTATCACTACACCATCTGTTTCAGATTAGTCTGAAGTTTGCTTGGGGAAGGACGGTACACTGGGTGGTCAATAAAACATGTTTGGTTCTTGTAGAACTGTGGGGTTTGGGCATATCTGATGAGGCTTCTGAAGTACATCGCTTTTCAGACAGAAAAATCTCTGGCAGAAACTATACCCCTGGTTTGTGCCTGCTGGACTGAACATAAGCACAGTGAATTTGAAATCCAGTTTTAGGGCTGGATTAGGGAGGGAAAGAAAAATCACAGCCTTCTCTCTCAACCAAATCTACTCCATACATATACTGACATTTTTATATCTAACTGCCCCTCACCAATACCCTTAGGACTAGGTTATGTCTGTTTTATCTAATCCATCTTAATTGCAACTAGAAAGAAATGGAGATAAAATGGTGACTGGCATTGTAGTAGCATGACAGTGTGATTTCCCTTAAGGATAAACCAAACTAATACATTGCTGTTGCTTAAGGGCTGAAATCCCATCCCTTTATTCCACTGCTCACTCTCACTTCGTACCAGGCACTAGGTAAGTGCACTCCTGACTTCTCTGACTACAAGGAAAGTTGATTTGACTCACTAAAACTAAAGAGAAATAACCCAGCAATAAACACCAAATTTATTGTGATGGAAAGATTTCTACTTGGTTAGTAACTGAACGGCCTTACCAAGTTTTCAGAAAACAAGAGAATTTGCACAAGGAAGGGGGATGGAATAGTCTTCGCCTTTTTGTGCTGAAACGCTGTTAAATCAGGTCAGCTGTAACATGAAACTGCACCTTTAGTTGCTGATTGCGAAACTCACCAGAGTGGTAAGGAATCAAACTGTTCTGAAGGGAGACAGATGAGAAGGTAATCACAGGCAAAGTTCTCTAATCTCAGGCTCTCCTCAAACACCTCATCCTACATTCCACATATGGATTAGCTGTTCTCAGGAAACCACCTTTTTTCCTCACTGCTTTATCTCCAAAGAATGAAGATTAGCACTCAAAACCCATGCAGCAAAGGCTACCTCTCAGCCACAGAAAGACTGCAGAAAGAGGAGACAATGGGAAGTGTGACAAGAGCCACCAAATCAAGGTACCACGAAGGGAAAAAGAGGCAAAGATGAACATATTTTGAAGAAAGGGCAAAATGGGGGATGAGACAATTAGCTCTAAGAGTTAACAACAAGTTGAAGTTTTTTAAACTGACCATCCACTTACTATAACCAGACATCCCTGTTGCTTTAATCTGCAGGAAACAAGCTCTTTTGAGCTGCTTTCACTAAAGAGATGAAACTCAAACCTGGTTAATTGGTAGCTAAAGAACAAGCACTTTTCAGGTTAGTCATTAGACTAATTTTATCCATCAGGAGACACCACAGGAAAGCACACAGTCCTGCAGATAGAACTCTCAAACTTTAAAAGGCTTTATTCTGCACTCCTTTTTGATCATTTTCAGAATCAGGAAGAACAGGCAGTAAGATCTGCATCTCATGGTGCCAGCATCATTTTGGTGAGGGGGGATATCTGGGTAATATTTGGGCTTTCCTTGTTTCTGCAGGTCAAAAAGCTTTGATCTGATTTTTTTCCTGCACACCTCCAAGGAAATGATAATCCTTCATTTCAGTGGAACCACATATTAAGAGAACTGTACTGTTTTTTCAGATACATTATTGCCATTGCAAAACACACGTGTGCATACAGAGAGAGAGAATTTCTTTCTACAAAATATGACAAATTAGAGTTTTCTGTCTAGAACAATGGTTATAATGAAAATAGGAAAACAGATTTTTATCTTTATATATTACTGACTTAAATAGACACATGCTTTGAAATGGATGATTAAAATATCAAAATGCCCAAAGATTATTGCAAATGCTAACTTTGCAAGTGGCCATTAAAGTCTCAGCACATCAAATCTTCACGTGGAGGGGAGAAAGTTCTCGTATTTTAGGATTTTATTTTCTTTTTTAATCTTCGTGAATAAAACACAAGGATAAATAAAATTTACCTACCTTTCTGATAAAAGAATTTTCGATAATAGTATGCACCAAGGTCAACATGTTCAACAATGTATCTTTTCACTCTGTCTAGATGTAAGATCAGATTCTCCTTGGGAACTTCCAGAACCGCTACTCCAGCATTCGTGCAATGAGAACTCAGAGTCGACTCAAATGAGGCACTTTCACATCCACTGAAGGAACCCGAATTAGATTTGGAAAGGCTGATCTTCCTCTCCCCTTCCCCACCAATCTCATTACGAAAATAAGGACAACTCATCACCAGCTCATTGCTTTTATCGTCCCCCTGGTCCATATTGAGACTTCCTTTTGAATTCAGGTCTTCGGTGCTGCCCATTGGAGAGTTGAAACTTGCAGAGTGGGACAAGGGTCCAGAGACAAGTGATGCTACTGCAGCAGCAGATGCACCTGTGGTTGTGTTCCTTCTTTTTATAACATTATGCCTGTTGATTGCAGCTTCATTTAAATCAAATAAAATACTCTGTACATCATAATGAGCAAAACACTTTGGACAAGTCCAAGGCTTGACACTATCTTCTGATCTGTTATCTTCAAGATCTGAAGACTTCCCAAGCTCCCCTTCACCTTTGGCATTGCGCAGCTTACGAAAAATGGACGAATCTCCTGTCTCTGATTTTGAGCGCCTTTTGAGCGGCTTCTCCCTTTCCTTAAAGAGTCGCAGGTTTTCCCTTTGAGTAATAGGGCCATCTATCACATCTAGAGAGAACCCTGAGCCCTTGCTTCCACTGGCAATCAGGAGTTCACTGAGCTTACTTGTGGCTGGGCTTCTCTGATCAGACTTTTCATCTTTATAGCCCTTCAGTAAGTCAAAGAAACTTTCTCCTGAAGTTCCCTGCTTATCTATGGAAGATGTGCTGCCATACTCCCTGTGCAGAGATGGTCCAGATTTAAAAGTGGGTGAAATACATTCATCAAAACTATCCACATCAAGCTCACTTATGGTAATGTCGCTGTTGCTGCGCTGTCTTATTCTGCGAAGAGCTTTCCTTGGGGAACTGGGATAGCCATCAGGTGTAAGAAACCTGGAGTCTAGATTCTCAGATTGTCTGGTCTTGGTTTTAAGTGTGCTCTGGATGCTCTTTAACATGACAGAATCACTAGCATTCAGGTTAACAGAGCTTCCCTGACTCCCAGGACTGCTTTTAGAAGACATACTGTCAAGGCAACTTGATGCATCAATATCTTGACTAGATCTGGTTGTTTCCTTGATATTCTCCTTCCTTGGGGGCCAATCAGCAATCCTTGCCCTGACCCCCATTTTAGGGACTCCAGGGGTAGAGGTAACATGATGGGGAGTTTCACTGCGAGGAGGTCCAACTGGTGCCATGACTGCAGAACCTAAGCTGCCATTCTGTGACCTAAAGCGCCTCATATAAAAGTCATCCGAGTGGACTTTTGAGGTGCCATCTGTCCCGACTGATACCCCAGTGGCAACAGCCCTTTCGGTCTGCGACCGCTTCAAGCTGGTCATGATCTTTCAATATGTTCAACTTTAGTAAGTTCCAAGAGAAAACACAGTCATTTCTGCTTTTTAAATGCACAGTTCTCTGCTGGAGAATAGACTCCAAAATATACAATGGTTGCATGAGATCTTAATCATGGATATTTAAGGACACAGTTAAATGCAGGATGTCTACAAAATTCAGATATTCAGTAGGGTTTGATAAGCAGTAATTCCCTTTAATTTCTGCATTTTAAGAAGTAGCCATGCTCCAATACATTCAAAGTGTTTTAACATCACTTGCGCTCCAAACTGTCAGAGTTGTAATCCAATCACTTATGCTTCTTTTAAGCCTAGAACAGAGAAAAATGGAGATAAAAGCATTAATCATTTCATACAAAACTTTTTTGTTACTAAAGCTATCAATGTAATTATTACACAGAATTAGTATTTCTAACAAACATGCTTTTACATCTCATTGATTGTCATCTCAAAAACATAGAGTTGTGTTAAATGGTGGTGAAGAGTTTTCCAGATATTGTTGGTCTGCTTTCTGAAAAATTACTTCTCCACTTGGATCCCACAGCAAAATACATTTATTGTTTTTTCCTTATAAACTGGTTATTGATACTTTTTAGTTGGGTTAGTGCACAGATATACACAGCAGAAGTAGGGAGCTAATTTCCTCAGCTGAAGGACACACAGAGCATCCATTTACAGCAGAAACTGTAGAAGAGTCAGACCAGGACTCCAAATTTTGTTTATAAATGCTTTAAAGAACTTACCCTTTACAAGTCATACATCCCTGGCTGCAATTAGGTGTTAACAATGCCTATTCAACTTTGCCATTAATGTAAATAACTATGATATGCTAATAAATAAAAGGAAGGAAGCTAATTAACAAAAAAAAAAGATTACAAAATTATAATAGAGAATGGCTGTCAATAACATTCATTCTGTATTTTGCTCAGCCCTATTTGCAGATTAGCTGGATAGTCCAGAAAGCATGTATTACCTCTGCCAGAATTCACAACATATAAAAAGACTCAAGTTAAATAGAAACACGTACTTTCAAGTAACTTGATCTGAAAAGTTCCATTTATTTCCCTAGATAACAAAATATTGTCTGCCACAGCTCCTCTATATCCCATCTTTACAAAGCCATGGAAATTAAATGCTTTCTCATACCTCATCAGTACTGAAGTGATTACAAAGCATTTAGTGCACTACCCTTTGAGGAGATAAAATGAAGGATCCACAAACACATCCTTGCTAGGAGAAGACAAAAGCATGAGACTGTCAAGATAAAATCTTTCATTGCTGTGTATATCCTTTAACACAAAGAAGTTAATTTTCAAAGGCTGAACCAATTACACAAAATGTGGCCTTTAAATATTTGCTAAATGTGTGCAGAGAGATGCTGCTGAACCAGCACCACATGGACAATACAGTATTGTCTGCTAATCAAGGCTTTCTAATGCTCCTGGCAGAACCAGTACTTTCTGCAGTCATTTCTCAAAAAACTATGGAGCATTTTGCTTCACATTAATTAAATATCAGGACAGGCAGGACACTTCCTGCATCCAAAAGCAGCATGTTTTAACTTTATTTGCTATGGACAGCACTTCTTTGAAATAGCTTCTATGTATATAAAGCTAAGCACATAAGAATACTTAAAATGCAAGCTGACTGCATCACATAGTGCAAATGATCTAAGGTATTAATGTATTTGCACAGCTATTTACATAAGCACAGTTACTTTCCCTGCGATTCTGCTACCATGTCGCTGCTGAAACAGTAGGTTTTTTCTATGCACACAATTAGAATCACTTCAGAAAGGCAGTCTATCTGTGCAGCTCTTGCAAAACCACTCAATTTTCAGCTGTAGTTACACACAAATTTCAGACACTCTTCAGTGAGAACTGACCAAGGTGGTGAAACAACTTCATGCACAATCAGATCAAGGAAGTTAAAAACGCAATTGCTGTGCACCACCACATAACCTGATGTTCTGCCCACGCTTTTCAACTGTGGCACAGCAAATACAGTTTATGTTCTATGAAACAGGAACAGTGCACAGCCCTTTCTAAAGGGCTACACAAGATTGCTTTAATAGGCAGAATGGAAGTAAAATAGAATTAAAACTTTTAAGGATTTAGGGCAGAGGGAAAACAGGCTAAAAGGGACAGTGAAGGAGAATGAAGTTGAGAGTGGAACACAAAACAGGCTGAAGTACAAGTGTCCACTACAACATGCTCCTTTCCATATCCTGCAATGAAACCCAAGATTACTGTCCCTCACCATTCCTCTTCCATTGTAAATATCTCCGAAAGCAAAGTATACATCCCACCCCCAAGAGCTGGGACTTACAGAAACAGATAACCTACTAGTACAAGTTTCTCATTAACTTAAGGGCAGAAGTTCACAGAGCACTTCTACAGGTTCCCAAGCTTGGTGTTGACCATATAAGCATTCAAATACCACCAGTTCTCCCCATCCCCAGATTATTTTCCTTCGAAAATTTCCAGGACGACAATCATAAATAATTAAGGATATATGTATATATCCTTATACATAAAATAATATGAAAAATATAACTAAGTGGTCTGTGAAACTTATTCTTGACCTGTTGTATGTATGGTACAGTAAATTACACAACCACATAGTATTTTTTCCAAGGGAAACGCTGTGTTCCTGACACAGCATTAGGGATGTCTCACTCTAGGGACCAGCTGTTTCATGCTCTGCAGGTTTCTGCAAGTGCTGCAGCAGCTGGAATATGGGCAATAAATGATTAAGGTAATAGTTAATATCATACCCTGAAGAACTGAACTCCACCCTGGTCCATGTCTATCTTCGCATGAATTAAATCACTTAAGTCAAAATTTTTTCAAGACTGTAACTACCCATCTATGGTGTTTTTCCTAGACCCTTCTGTCCTGGTGAGACCTAATGGTCTGATCTAAAAGGTTCAATTAGCTCTAATCAAAATCAAATAAAAGCATTACATTTGACAACATTAAAAACCCCTAAGGCATATGTCCTGGGTACACCGGTCATCAAATTTAATGAAAAAGGAACAGTAATGGCAATCTGTACTTTGATATTTTCTCATATTCATTGCTTGCAAAACATGATGCAAAGACAAGGCGAATTACACTTGATTTAAATGAGCATCATCTGTTACCAATAACCAGATGATATTATGAACTGGAAAACTTGCAGAAAGTTAAATATAAAGTAGCAGAATCACTAACACAGGATACGCAATCTATTCAAATTAGCTGTAACTGCAAGATAGGTATAGCACCTACTTCTAAAGACAAGGCCATTAATTATGAAGAGTATCAATTCCTATTTTGTTACTATTTCATTATTTAAAAAGTATTATTCAAGGTCAAGTTATTAATACCTATGTGAACAGAATACGGTGAGGATAAACAAGAATAACCAAAAAAACTGTACGATTCTCCAAAGTCATGTGAATTTAATGAAGAGGCCAGCAAAATACTCAGATGAACAGCTACATCTAAAAAGCTGTAAATGAAAACCATATGCAAAAACTACAAAAAGAGGTACACGAGCATTTAGTACTAATTGTATTAATTAAAAACCAGTTAAGAGAACAAGCTTGGAAAGCCAATGATCTGCTTATCAGACTGCATGCAGTAACTAGCAAAGCAGTTTAAGGATGTGTTCAAAATAGGTCTCAAATCCTTGAGACAAAGTTTACTCATTGCCTTTTACCAACACTAGAGAACTTTGCATCTATTCTCAACTCAAAGTGTACTACAAGATGTCTTTCACATTCTTTTCTATTTACACCTCTTTCATCACCCTGCTCCCTCCTCCGAAACTGGAGTTTCAGCTGTAGGACAAAGAACCATTCTGATCAAACTTCAAAGGTCCTTGTAGATGAATCCCAAGGTAGTTTTGCAGTCCTACACCATTCCCAAAAAGGCTGGTAAGTCAAGAGATCTTGATTTCTTATTCCTTATAACTGAAGTTAGCCACCAGGAAAATGAAGACCTACCAGTCAGTATTTCACCCACAGAATTTGGATTACAAAGAAGCAAACAGAAGCAGTTGAATAAAAAGCGTTTTACTCAAATCAGCAAAGTATAGTAAAAATCCCCCCAACTAGAGCACACTAATCAGTTTCTATATTGGATTCAGGTAACCAAATAAGACAATTCAACAATTACTGGTTCAGATAAATGGAAAAAAAGGAGATCAAGCCTGATACATGAATTTGTAGACCTTCTGTTACAATTCTTCCTAGATGTAGTCTATGCGGGATCATGCTCTTTTCTCTTACAAAGCAAAGAAATTATCCACAACAGAGTCTTACTTGAAGAGATTTAATAGTTACTGTTATCTGCTGGGAACATACTGAGACTTCAGATTGTAGGATAAGGGATGCTAATGATCCTAATACTCTGATGTTGACAGAGATAGATTTGGGGGCACCAAATTATTCATGATTCATAATGTTCCAGAGGGAAGACTTCATACTTCACCATTGGCCCTCATTAAAAAGTGGCATTTTACAAATAAAAATTTGGGAATGATGGAGTCAGTTTTTACATCCTAGAAAAGTCTCACTTTTGCCAAACCTCCCTACCACTCCCCTCCACCACCCTGAAGAGGGTTATTATAAATATATAATACAGGATGGTAAAAGCAACATATCACCAGGGCTATTTTTAAATACTGAGAACTGTAGAGTAAGGAGCTCAGAATAACATTTTATAGCCTGTAATTTTTAAAAGTATAAATTAAATCATCTCTATTCCACATGGTTTACTGAAATTTAGCCAACTTAGGAAATACAGCGCAATACACAAACACTACAAGCAGTAGCCCTTGTTAGCTGTTACTGGGAAAAGAACTGGCATTGCCATGAAACCTGAAAACTAGCAGCTCTTATGAAGCCAAAAAAATAAATGAGAACAATAATAAATATTTTAAATACGAACGTTTATCTATTTGTGTCACAAATTCTTACCTGAATCATAATACAGATCAAACCCCAGGGGCAGGGGGCAATACTCATTTATCAGCCAGTTACATTATCGCATGCACAAAATAATGTCTAATTTCATACAACTAATTCCTCAGAGGAGAAAAATTCAATTTAATCTTTAGAAATACCTGCCTTTATGTGGCTACCTATTATTAAGTTTATCCTTTTTTTTTCCAGGATTACTTTCATCATTATAATTGAAGGCCAGTTAAAAGGGTCACCTTTCAGAGGAAGTTCTTTTCAACTGAGAGGCTATTTGAAGAATAGAGTTCAGTATTTTACTAGCTTACAGGTTTTATTTTTATTACCCTTAGAGGAATTGCTGGTTTTGCATTAACTGAATTTGTGACAATTGTCAACTCTGTGTAGTACGAAAGACAAAGTCCCCTAACTTTTCTTTCTCTCACCACCCCAACTGTTATCTATGAAATTTGCCATTGATGTACACGTCAGCAAGTCAGCAATGTACATGTACATGTCAGCAATGCCGATTTCTGCCTTTTTCTCTGAATGTTTCTCTGCTCCCTGGCCTTTGGAAGAAAATCTTTGCTCTAAGGAAACTGAGTGCCCTCAGCTGCCATATGCACAATGACCACTTGCACTGATCTGCTGATTTAATGGCAATTTCTTAAGTTCATTATCTGTTGAAGTAGCTCATGCTAAAATGTATGAACTTAAGCAAGGTTACATTGATTTTCAGATGTAATAGTAATTAATGTGAATTACTACCATCAGTTTCTGCACTCCTGCAGGCAAACACAAGCTTGCTCTGCCACATGATGAAGGAACTGGAGGGCATGCAGTCACTAGAGAATGTTGCAAGGTTGAGTTCGTGCTGTGGCACATGGCAGAATGTGCTCCCTCAAGCTCTGAGCCTGGCTAACCATGGTTGTAAACCATTGGGTGGCTCAGAGCACAGCACTCCAGCTTGCCTCCTGGTGCAAAAAACAGTGAAATTATACCTAGTAATCATCTCACTTGCATTCACTGGTAAAATGTTTGTGACATAACAGGATGGTAAATGAAGCATAAGGAAAGCTATCAAATTCAGAGAGGTAAAGGAACACAGAGGACAGTAATACCCCACCTCTGCATTCCAATACATTTTGCTCCACTGTGATTTCCCACCCATTATTCTTCGTGTGAACACTATAGCAACTCAAGCCAGAATTGTGTCCTCTGTTTTCACATCAATTTTGTAACTGTTAATCAAGACAATCATATCACAGTACTCAAGCAACTGCTGCTGAGGCAAACCCTTTAAAACTCCTTTTAACTGGGACAGAGGGAGAAAGAAAAGGCACTGCACGTGGTCATTCCAACTTCAACACCCAAGTTCCATTTCGGTACCAGTGTCCCTCAGTTAATTAAATGCAGAATCTCTTTCCTGGAAGCTAACTTACAGGATCTGGGAAAGACAATCCTTACTGTATGCTATACTGTATTCTATTCCTGGAATGAGACTGTTAACAGCAATAGTTTATTTTTGAAAGCAGCACTTGCTCTCTAGAACGCTATCTAAACCAGTGCCAAAACACAAGAGGAAAATACTCTAGCTCCCAGATACCATCTCTCAAGAAAGCTGATTTTCAGCAACTACAAAAGAGTTCCTCTTACACCTCCCCCG
>JANHGB010067912.1:0-12162 GCA_026283785.1 Coracopsis vasa
AAGTTCACCTAGTCCAACCCACTGCAATGAGCAGGGGCATCCTCAACTTAATCAGCTTGCCCAGAACCACATCCAACCTGGCCTTGAACATCTATAATATAGTAACTATATTATAAATTACATATATTAAATATATATATGAAACAGTTTTTCATCTCTACATAGATGCATATAATGTAGATAGAAAAATTGTGTTTCATGTTGATATGAATATACTTTTTATCTTTAACGCATAAATACATTAAATATATATTAAAAATGAGTTTTCTGTGTACTTCCTGGAAGGATCTGAAATAGCCATGGAATTCTGAAATCCCACTTGAGCAAGTCAGGATAGAGCTGTTTCTCGTAAACTCAACAAAATCAGCTTAAATGCTTAACAAACGTTTTGGTGAAAGGCTTCCTTTGTTCCCAGTTGCCTCTGTGTTTAAGGGAGATGTGGAGGCGGGTGACTGGATCGTTGCAGGTGTCTTGGTTTCTTGAGAAGTCATTTTCCTTCTGAAAAAACCAAACAAAACTGCTATTAATCTTTGCTATGGAGGGGTTTTGGTTGTGCTACAAAGCTGGAAGCAAACCCAGGCTTGCTGGGCACTGGCTGTGAAGGACCTGGCCCCTCTTTATTCTACCTTTGGGCTGCTCTAGACCCAGAATGGCATCAAGGAATGAAAAACCAAATCAAAAGATGGTACTTTGGGCTTGCTCCAGTCTCCTGGAGCTGTGTTCCTTGCTTAAGGCCATGTGTTGCATAGGAAGACAAGTTTCTGAGGCCTGAAGGTGCTTGAGCCTTTAAGTATCCCTGCCACATCATAGAATCATAGAATAGTTAGGATTGGAAAGGACCTTAAGATCATCCACTTCCAACCCCCTGCCATGGGCAGGGACACCTCACACTAAACCATGTCACCCAAGACTGCAGATCTTTCTACATTAAAGATCTGTTGTACTTGAAAAAGTTCATTCCTCTTTCCTCTGATGTCTTTGTTTAAGGGATCATTAAGTTAACAGCTTCTATGTAAAGTCTGTACAATAAAAAAAGGGGCTGAGCAAGACCTTACGAAGACAACTCTTTTCTGTGAATTAACTCCAATCTGCAGTACATTCATTTTAATCTCACACAGGAGGATATCGTCACTGGTCCCACTCATCCCTGCAGAGGACTATACACAGTCCCCAAACATCTACACTTTAGTTCCTCTAGAATCAATGCATAAAGAACTGGAGATGCGTATTTGAGGGCAGAATCTGGACCACAGGCATTAGTCAAAAGTGGTGTTTACTGAAGATTTAGAGCTTACCTAAATGTCATATGAGATTAATACTGCCAAACACAAGACATGCTTTTGTGAGCCTGGGAAGACATTTGGCAGGGGTGTAAGACTGCTTCTGATGTGTTACGCTGTGGTGTGCACCAGTCCTTTGAATCATTTGCATATATGAGGAATGTGTGCCTGAAGTGGGACACAAAAGTACAGCTCTGTTTATTAGGACAAGCTCAGATACAAATTAAAACTGAGCAAACCACTGTTCCCTGAAAACTGGATTTAGAAGGCCAGGTCTCATTTGATATCAACTTTCATCATAATGCTCCTCCTCCAACTGCACCCAAGTATATCCTTTTTATAAAAACACAGAGGTAATTCCCCAAAAATTTCTCAAAAGGGTTTAACAAAAAATAAATATCTAAATAAATTACAGTACTACGACAGTAACATTTGGCTTCTTTAGTGTGACCATTATTAGGACAACATAGCAGCACATGATAACAACAGATCCCAGAGTCTTGAGTTCCAGTATCCCTGAGATAGGGATTTGGAAGGCAGATTGCTCTTTTCAGTAGTAGTAGACCTTGGGTATTACTATTAAAGTAAATGCTTTTCCTGTGTGAATTAGCAGCAATTAAGTGCAGATTTCCAGTGGTGGTCACCAGGTAACTCAGAAATGGTATTTGTTTGCTTTGTAACTCTGATTGTTCATTGGTAAAATCTGTGCTCAGGTTTCCATTTGTATCTCAGACAGAGGTTCTCCAAGGCAAGAGACAGGAGCTTGGGTTTATTAGCCTGCTTACAGAATTCAGCTCAGTAGAGAAAATGACATGGCACAAACCACCTCACGGCAGACCAGAGCTCTGCCTACACCCACCTGCGCCTTGAGCAGAACCAGATCATGGCTCCAAACACCAAATTAGAGGTGCTCCAACACATCGCAGGGCACTGCACCTTCACAGCCTGCCCCTCTCCTCCTCTGCCCCTTCCCGCTTCTCCTCTGTCCCACTCCTCCTTGCAGGAGCAGGACCGGTATCCTCATCCATCTGCCGGGCACTGTTGGCACAGGGCAGAATCGAGGCAGTCCGGAAAGCTCTACCGGCAGACACGGGAGTGCAAAGAGTGTGACAGGAGGAATCGGTATGTATGAACAGGTACGCGTGTGCTCTCAGAGTCCCTCATCCCCACTCACCAGCAAGCAGTAAGGGTCTTCACATGCCGTGAAGGAAGAATGCATAGTGACCAGAGGAACCAGGAAAGGTTGAATGTGGCTGAAAACTTTCAATGCATTAAATTATTTGTCCTACTTGTTCATATAAAATCTCTTCCAGTGATCTGTAAGTTTAGTAGTTTTGTTGAGGGAAGATTCAGCATATAGCAGTACAACATATAGCAGTACAGCAGTACTAGCCTTAGGTTCCAGATGTTTCCTAGTTCTGTACGAACCACTCACGATCTGTCAGTGTCTCTGACATTGTGTCTGTCCATTGCTGTGAATAATTGAGTGTAGTGACAGGGGCTGGAACTTTGCTAGTAGTTAAAATGCTTCTCAAGTCAAGCAATGGAGGGAGGAGGTGCCTGTCTGTACACATTCCTTTTCTCTGGGGCAATCATCAGAGCAGTCATCCTCTTTACAGGGACAGTGAAGTATAAGAAGGTTATTAAACAGGACTGTTGAACTACTAAAGCAGGGTTTGACAGAAAATAGGGTTCTTCGTGGGAAACTTCATTAAAAGGACATCAGGAGGAGCTGTGGCTGAAAAACAACATACTGCAAAAATAGATGGCCCCCATCTCCTCTGGGCATCAAGTAGGGATTTCATCTGCCATGACCCCTCTGTGAAGCTTTGTCTCTTGTGAGTCAAGATGAGATTGCAGCTTGAGATGAGTACTGTACTGCAGCATGAGCCTGCACTGGTGACAAGGATGAGGTCACAAATCATAATTCCCAGCAGCGGCATTCCCAAATACACTGGTTTGGTCTTAGCACCAGTATTTCAGTCTGGTATTTCCCAAGCCCAGATGGCAAGTTGGTAACACTGAGAATGAAGAACACCTCTTTCTGTCCTTTCCAACCTCCAGCATCTAAATAAGATGGCCATCACTTGAATAACAGAGAAATAAAGTCTGAAAAGATCATGCCTTATTCCTGTGCAAAAGAAATGTCTAAAATGCATTTCTCTGATCCTATTTGGTGTAGCTCCTGTCCTGTACTGAAAGAGAAGTGATTTAACTGACTTTCTGATGTATATGAACTGATAAATTAACTGCTTTTGTGTCAGTCAGTACCATCCTGTTGAATCACCCAGTTCAGAATGTGATTGCATTTTGCTGTTAACAAGAAACACCTACTCTTAGTGTCAATAAAACTTCTGTCACAAACAATAATACAATCACCAGTATCTTATACTGCTTCTGGTAAGTTAAACTTTTACCTTGTGATAGCAATAGGGAATATAGAATCATGGAATAGTTTGGGGTGGAAGCTCATCCAGTTCCAAGCCTCTGATCTCCTTCCAGTTTTAGACTAGCACACTTCCCAGTACAAAGCAGATCCCTTGACCTGCTCCCAGTACAAACTGGGCCCCTGAAACCCCTTTCCATTATAGACTGGGGATTGTCCCAGTACATATGGAATCCAATCAGCTCACCCACTACAGCATGGGCACACTCCCAGTACAAACTGGAGCCCTTTATAGCCTCCCAGCACAACCTGGTTCCCCAGGTACTCTCCCAGTACAGAACAGACACATTCCCAATACACATTGGATCCCCTGACCCCTCCCAGTACAGAGTGGGACCTATTCCAATACCAACTAGATCCATTTAAGACCACACAGTACAGACTTGGCCTGATCCCAGTAGAAACTGAATCGCCTTATCTCCTCCCAGTATGAACTGGATCCCTTTAACCCCTCCCAATACAAACTGGGTGCTCTGTCACAACAAGCCAGATCCCAACATTTTCTGTAGCACACAACTGTTCATTGGAGGAGATTTTGGTGTCCCTGGGCTGTATTTTAGGGGTCCCTGGGGGTTATTTGGGGCTCAAAATGATTTGGGAGTTCTTAAGGGTAAATTTTGGGGTCCCTGAGCTGTATTTTGTGGTCATAAGGAGTTTGGGGGTCCCTGGGGTAACTTGGGGTCCCCAAAGAGCATTTTAGAGTCCCTAATGCTAATTTTTTGCATACCTGAGATGTATTTTTAGGTCTTTAAAGGCCCTTTTAGGTCCCCTGAAGCCCATTTTTGGGTTCCTGGGGCCATTTTAATGTCAAGGTAAGATTTGGGGGTCCCGGTGTCCTGTTTGAGGGGCCCTTAGGGAGTCCCTGGGGGGCTTTTGGGTTTTGGGGTCCTCTAGCCATATTTTGGGGGACCCTGAGGCTACTTTGGGTCCCCAAAGGGAATCTGGAGGTTCTTGGGGTATTCTGGGGTCCCTGAGCTGTACCTTGGGGCTCCTCAGGGGTTAAAAGGATATGGGTCAAAAGGATCAGAGGAGTCCCCAAGGGTTAATTTAGGGGTTTCTGAGGACCATTTTGGGGGTTCTTGAGCTCTATTTTGGAGTCAGAAGGATTTCGGGGATCTTTAAGGGCCATTTTGGGATCCCTGGGTGCTATTTTTAGTCCCCAAACTGTATTTTGAGCCATTCTGTGTCCGTGAGCCTCATTCTGGGGGTCTCCCTGGGGGAAATTTGGGGGTCCCTGAGCCTTGTTTGGGGGATACCATGGTGCTGGAGAGGTATCTTTGGGGTTTTGGTGCCCCAGGGCAATCCTGGGGTCCCTGAGCTGTATTTTGGAGTCTCTGTGGGCCATTTTTGGTCTCCTGAAGCCCATTTCTGGGGTCCATGGAAAAGACTTTTGGGCCCCAGGGAGGATTTTGATGCATCTCATGGGATTATTTTCATGTCAGAAGGATTTTGGGGTCCCTGAGGCCCATTTTTGAGTCTCTGGAGGCCGTTTTGACTTCTTTCGGGGCCATTTTGGGGTCCTGGAGGCCATTTAAGGATCTCTAGGGGGGGAGTTTTGGAAGGCCCCACTGCCCTGTTTGGGGATCTCTAGGGAGTTTGGGTTTCCTGTGGAGTTTTAGGGTTGCTGGGGGCCTATTTGGGGGTGTTGAGCTGTTCTGGGGGGTCTGCAAGGGGTATTATCATAGAATAGTTAGGGCTGGAAAGGGACTTAAGATCATCCAGTTCTAATCCCCTGAAAACAGGGAAATCTCGCACTAGACCATGTCACCCAAGGCTCTGTCCAACCTGGCCTTGACCACTGCCAGGGATGGGGCGTTTACCACTTCTCTGGGCAACCTGAGGGTCCCTGGCACCATTTTTGGTCCCCAAAGGGCATTCTGGAGGCCTTGGGGAGATTTTGGAATCCATGGGCTGTATTTTGGCATTCCCCAGGGGTTATTTTGGCATCAAAAGGATTTGGGGGATCCCTGGGTGTAAATTTTGGGGACCCTAAGGCCCATTTTGGGGGTCCCTGAGGGGTATATTGGGGTCTCTGGGCCATTTTGGGTCCCCAAAGGGCATTTGGGGAGTACATGAGCTGGCATTTGGAGGTCCCTGGACTATATTTTGGGGACCCAGGGACTATTTTAGGGTCAAAAAGATTTGGGGATTCTTTAAGGGTAAACGTTGGGGTTTCCTATTGCTCATTTTGGAGTCCCTGGAAGCCTTTTTTTACTTGAACTGCACACACATTCAGTGTGTTTAACCCCCCAAACTAATGTATCTGTAGTAACAGTTCTTAGTCCTTTTTTCCATCACCTCTCCCTCCAGGGAAGTCTCCCATAAGCTTGTGGGTGGAGAGAAGGACAGGAGTTCTCTTACCCATTAGCATCACAGGCAAAACACTCAATGACAATCAAGGAGCTTTGTTGTCAGATCAAAGTGCCACTTTCCCCTTGTTGCTGGGAGGATCACTGTGCACCCTGAGCCGATATACACAGGTGTAGTCCGGGTGGCCCCAGTTGCTCAGCACTTGCAGCAGGATGTAATTCACAAACCCAGAGAGCTCGTTCTGAAAGGAGGACAAGAGATGAGCTGTCTTTTCCTCTCTGGCATTCAACTACTGACATAGTGCTGCAGCAATGGACTTGTTCAACACCTGACTGCCCTGGGAGGGTTGTGGCCAAGATGTTCTTCCACTGCTCTACCTCATTTGGCCAAAAGAACAGGAAAGGAAGAAGCATCTACCTGAAATTGCAGTAACTCGATTGGCAATTACTTCTAGCCTACTTTGGGGAACATGCTTCCCCAGTCAGAAGACCCAGTGGTGTCCCTACCATGTCTCATTGCCTTCTCTAGAAAGCCATGGCACAGAATGGCCTCCCTGTCTAGCTAGCCTCCATACTAGAAACAACAGCATCCTCAGAAAGCCCCGTATTTCTGGTCTTTAATGAGCAGGCCAGTAGCAGTGTTTCCTGAGTGGATGTGGCCACTTGTAGGCACTTGTAGTCCAGACAGCCAAGCTGATTGCAGCTCCAGCAGTGGTGGTTGTCAGCACTGAAGCTTAAACCCAAAAGTGAAGGAGAATGGCATTCCAGGCATATGCCATTAGGAGGTTAAAGCAGAAGGAGGGCCAGCATGGCAGATGGCATTCTCCAGGAGAATGCTGCCTCGAGCCCTTTGGCATGGAAGCTTCTCCCCAGCAAATTGCATTTCTCTACTTCTCCTCTTCTCTCAGTTCTCCTCCCTCTTTGTCCCCCTACCTTTAGCTGAAAGGTCTGACTGGGATTCAGTGGGGCCAGGAAAACAAACTGTCCCAGGAACTGCTCCTCCTGTTCTTCCGTCACCCCCTAAGGAAAGATGGGGTGGAGAAAACATGAGTGCCCTGGTCCACCACGGAAGACTTAACTTCTGTTGGTGAAGTCCTGATTTATTTCATCTGCATAGTCCAAGGAAGATGATCACAAAGACAAGACAAGAAGCTGAAGCTAGCCAGCATGCTGCCACACTTGCCTACTTAATGAGTGTAGGCTGTCAGAAAAGGAGCAAACATTCCCAGGGTAATGATCCCTGGGGATCACCAATGCCCACTGGCACTGGGAGCCAAGAAGGTGCAAGGGGCTGAGCAACCCTCTGCCCCCCCACTCAGAGAAATCACTTACGTAGACAGCAAAGTCCTTTGGAGCACTGGAGATACTGTCCCCATGGAGCGTTGTCCCTGAGACATGGTCCATGGTGACTGCTCTGGGAATGACTGGCACAGAAAGCTTGATGAGGACCTGTCCCTGACTTCCATGGAAGGGCCAGCAGTTTCCTAGATGATTTTCCTTCTGAAAGGAGAAGAAACTATGTTCATGTGGAAAAGAGTGCCCCGGCTTTTGTTTCTGCCATGAGCATCATGGAGTAAGAACTGATCTGGCCCATCAGCTCTACTCTGAACTGCATCCAATGCCTTGGGTCAGACCCTGCCAGTACCAAAGAGAGCAGCAGTTGTGAGAATCTACATGTCACAAGACCCCTTCAGCACTGCAGAAGCACTGTGAAGGCAGGCAGCTGGGTGTGTTCCCACGATCAGTGCCAGGAGGGCTTGCCAACACAGAGTGGGGCCCTCCAGCAGTGCAGGCTCTCAGCCATGCTGACAGTTTGCACAGGGACGAGGAAGACAAAGGCTGCAGGACCAAGCCTGCCTGCTAGAAGCTCAAATGGAGGACCTGAGGCAGTCTGGGAGAGGAAATACTCAGCAGGGAGACAGTGAGTGGCTCCATAGAAGAATGTGACAGGAAAAGAAAGCTTTGAGGAGCAAAGATAAGGGTAAAGGCAACTCTCAGCAGCATGTTTGCATTCCCCCCCCCGCCCCACCTTTCGTTTTCCTGTTTCTTGGTGCTCCTACCTCAAGAATAAGCTCAGGAGATCTCACATAATCCAGCACTGGCAGGGAATACAAGATGACTTTATCTGCCGTATTCCGGAAGGATGGACTTGTGTATTCAGGAATGACAGCAGCCCCTGGAAATTAAAACATGAGCACGATCATTGAGCAATGTCAGGAGGAATACTGCACTGTTCACTTGAGAAATGCTTTTAAGTAGTCCTCCATCTCCTGCAGTGGGATTCCCCTCTTTTTTCCTGGCATGATCCCTCTGGAACACATAGCAGGGACTCATCAATCTGTGGTAATGTCAGCTGGAATGTCAGCTAGGCTTTCTGCTCTTCAGATGGAGTCCAGCCGCTTCCAGAGTCTGTCAGTGAGTACATTTTTAGGGCACGATGTAGCCCTTGACTTCTTGCCCTTTCTCTCCTACCACTGAGCCTGTTCCAAGGCCTGTCTTGTCATTGTGCACAGGAAGCACTTTGGAACCAATCTGTTTGTACAATGGCACAGCACCTGATGATTTGAGGGCATAATCAGTCATTGGAACTTGGCTTTCTTCCAGCTTCTCCAAGACTTGATCGATGATCTCCTGAACAGCCTGGGGAGGCGAACAATGGCAAGTGCCTGTTAGCAGGAAAAGAAACGGGACGATCATCTCCCCTGCAAGGCCAGCCAAGGGGAAGGGGGATGAGGTTCAACTCAGCTGTGAGGAACATCCGGATTGCCTGGAAACCTCCCATGCTTGCTCTACTCTGAGGAAGGTATAAGTAAAGCAGCTGTAACTCCCATCATGGCGCTCTTCCCCCGTACAAGTGTGGACCAAGAGGAAATGAAGTGTGGCCATGCACAGCATTTGTTCCAGCCACACTAGCCTTTTGGCTAGCCAGGACAGGGAAATGTAGAAGGATAAAGTCTGGAGGGAGGAAAGAAACCTCTGAGTAGGGCCTTCTGCAGCATGCCCTTACCGATCCAGAAAAGCCTGGGAGCTTAGACTGCTTCAAGGCTTCATGGAGAGCACGCTCGGTGACATCCTTTATGCTCCAGTGCAGGTGATAAAACTCTTCCTGGAGCTTCTGGAGCTGTTCTTTGAGGGTCTGGGTTCTACTCAGTGCTTCTCCTATGTCGTTCCCTGCTGGCCTAGAAAAGCGAGAAACAGAGACTGTAACTGTTGTGGCTGGCCTCTCGAACACCATGGGGATGTGAGAAAGGTAAGAAGCCTGGCTCTAGATGACTTGCAGGGCAGGCATGTCTTAAGCAGTTGGGAGAGGTAGTTCCAAAGTACTTAGAGTTTCAGGCTGAGAAGCAGCTTCTGGCTGCCTGGGAACATTTGGGGAAACTGAGGAACATCTCCAGTGTGCCCAAAGCCGCCACCTTCCCTATTACATGTGCCAATGTCTTATCAAAGCCAGGCAAGAGCAGATCTGAAGGGGAGCAGGTGGCATTCCCTACAGAAAATACTAACTAGAACAGCTCAGGCATAAACAAGCAAAGCTGCAAGACACACAGAGAGAAAGTGAAGGTGGCTGCTGCTGCCAGATGGTTCCTCTCCTCAACATCTCTCTCCTCTGCTTTGGTGTAAACAGCCCAGGCCAAGCAAAAGGGTGATGGATGGGTGGCCCCAGTCCTCTAGTGGATGTGGGGAGCTGTAGGTGACCATATAACAGACAGGAAGAAAGGGCAATGGGAGAAGGTTGGAAAGCTGTGCCAGGTAAAAGTCTCTGTGAGGCAGGACAGAAACAATGTCCTGGTGAGGCCCAGGGGCAGAGCTCCTCTAAATCACCATCAAGTTAAGAGGAAATAATTTGTACCTCCAAGTCTTCTGGTCCCATCCAGAGAGGTGGAAACACTCCTGGAACAACAATGAAGGTAACAGTCATCACAAATCACAACAGACCAGTGCTTTGCTGGAACCTATGCAGGCCCAAATCCGCCTAATAATTCTTTTTATCAGCTGTGTGCAGTGCCACGGGCTGTGGAGACACTGATATTTGGTCCAACTGACCTTCACCTGCATGACCTGCCAGGATGCCAACTATCCCCAGCCCTAGCCACAGTGTTTTACTGAGTGGTACTTTATGTCCTGGTAGAACCAGTCTCTATCTGAAGAAACCTGAACGTCACCTGCTGTTGGGGATGCCGAATGTAGGAGGAGATGAAGGCCTGGCATCCTGCTGCAGCCTTCCAGAGGCCTTCTTCAATCAGCAGTCCCACGTGGTGAACGCCTGTTAGACACACACCAAAACTCTCCTTACACTTAGAACTTGGTCTAAGGCTGGGTTATGCCTCGGCTCCCCTTTCCCTGGCTCTCCCAGGTGCCATAGTTGTTTCTCCTCTTGTAGTCTTTGAAAAAGGTTGTGAAAGAGGGCTCCACAGTACACAGATATTCCTTCCCATGGAACATGCTCCTTGTCCCGCAGAAGCTTGTCAACTCCCGGGGGCAGGGGAGGTTAACCACTGCCTCTCCCTCGCCTTAAGAGAACTGGCTGAGCCCTTCCTTGCCTCCACACCCATTCCTCTGAAGCAGGGGGGACTGACACACCCCTCTCAGTTCTTCCTACTCTTTGCTGGGCTACTCTGGTCAGAGCACATGGAGCCCTATCTCCTACAGCACCATCCTCAGGTCCGAGTTCTACCGAGACTCACCGAACAAGAACAGACTGACGAGCAGCACCAGGGTCACTGTCTTCAGAGCCTTCATTTTCCTACAGAGCAGCAAAGAGGAAAAGGATAGTGAAGCTGGTGGCACCCATGCAGTTCAGCAGCAGACCTAAGAGCAGCAGTAGGGATGGCAGGTCTTGAACCTAGCATTCCTGGTGTGAGGATTGCCTTGGTCCTGCATAAGCTCATCAGTGGTTGAGTTGTCACCAACAGCACCAGCGGGGCATTTGGTACAACAGCAACTGGCACTGTTTGGTTAGTGATGAAGGGCTCTGGATTAACTCTGGAATAGAAGAAGGAGTTGCAACAAAAGCTGTGACCATAATTCATGTCCGTGGGGGTGGAGAGGGTTCAGCCTATACCCTGACAGTTCAAGAGCTCACAAGGCAGGAGGGGTTTTGTATCTCCTCTTCAGCAGCATTTCTTTAGCAGCCAGGCTATCACTGGCCCTTTTCTTTGCATAAATGCAGGAAAATGCAGACTGGGTGAAGATGGAGGAAGGGATGAATGTAAAAGCATGCTGGTAATCCATGTGCAACTAAGGAAATACCAAGGAAACATCTTGGTGGCTAGTCCAATGTACGGTGAAGCCTGATCTGCCAAGAGACACCACACACTGCTCTGGAAGATGGAAGGTCCTCCTGCTTGTTCTAACAGGTTCACAGCATGCACTTCATGCAAAACAAACAGTCCTCTTATGTTCTTCCAAGAACCAGGAAAGCTCAGGGTCATAACCCATTCTGCAGAGGGTTCAAACAAACCCTTTCAGAACTTGGCCCCACCATGACTTTCTCTCTTTATGCACTGAGGTGTGGGCAACGGGCATCCTGCTTACTCAGAAGCAAGCCAACCACCATGGTGTCTGTTCCATCAAGAGCTGGAGTCTCTTGACACAGGGACAACCCTGATCTTCCACCCTGCTGTGCCTGCCTCAACACCAACAGTGCTTTGTGGCATCAGTGGCAGTAGGCAACGTCATGACAGAAAGGCAGCACTGTGTTTTGAAGCAAAGTCCAACATGAGTGGGAGCAGGTTTTGCTCCTCTGCACAAGGGAAAACATCCTCCAACACCAGACTGTATCCTCCCATCAGAGGTGGCAGCTCTTTGCATTCCCACTTGCATTCCCACTTTGCACCAGGACAGCAAGGACCTCTGGCTTTGTACCCTGAGCATGCTTTATGATATCCAGACTCTGGGTATTAACTGCTGCAGAGCTGCACAATGACAACATTACCATCACTGTCACAGGGCCTCAGTTCACAACAGCTACAAAGGCCCTTTGGAAAGGCTCTCAGGCATGTTGCTTTCTCTGAAGAGGGCCTGCTGCTGACCTGTGCCCAGTGTTAGCAGTAGACGTTGTTGGTGATATCCTGCAAAGCGGCTCGATCCGTGCTACTCAACGTCTCCACAGGCTTCGCTTGCCGAC
>JANHGB010067918.1:0-17112 GCA_026283785.1 Coracopsis vasa
GATAAGAACAGTTTAGTAACTAAGGTATAACACAAATCACTACTGCTACCACCATCACCAATAATAATAATAATGATGAAATAACAAAGGGAGAGAGTACAACAGCTCACCACCCCATCGACCAACACCCCAGCCCGACCCCCGGCAGTCCACTCTCGCCCTTCCGTATAACTGCCCATAGTTATTTTAAATGGGCACATTACAAAATTATGACAATGATTTTTTAAGGACTAGCAGTAAACAAGTCTTTATAGTTTTGTTTTCTTACAAGTCTACAAACTTAAATATATTACAAAACCACTTTGTCCACTGATATGAAGTAGTTCTAAGGAGACCTGCTTTTCAAAATACCTTAATGGTTTATTGTCAGGGCTCGTAGGGTTATCAGGAACAACTTTTTTTAGTATCTTTTTTAAGAGTCTTTTAAGAGTCTTATCCCCTTGTGTACCCTGTGAACTTTCTTTGCAATTGCGTATTCACTAACAAGTGTATTTTATCAATACCTTGACCTGGGAACTATTTTCAAAGAAAACAGAATATGCTGTCAGTGGCAGGGTGTGATGTTATAAAATGACATAATGCTATTTCCTTCAATTGGAGGACATGAGTCTATCCCACCTCAAGGGTGAGCTATATCATGTCTCATATATATGATTCTTGCATTGTCAGACATAAAGGATGAAAGGGAGTAATATAATGTAACATGGGTTTCTTTTCACCTGACTTCACTTATGCAAGCTCCATGTACACTCAGTGAAAAGAGGCCTGTATGAAAGGCAGTTCATGCCAGAAAACTGGTCAAAATGAAATTAATAATGAGCTCTCTGGAGGATGCCTGCCAATTTGCACTTGCAACAGAGGGCAAATAGTCCTAGATGCTTAGCCCTGGATAGTTAACTCCTAGACATCTAAAGTCTGAAGAGGTGATTTCTTCCTGTCTCAAAAGTGTCAAACTATTTTCCTATTTACTTTTTTTTTTTTTTTTGTAATTCCTTTTTAACTCTCTTTCAAGAACATTTTTCATCAGTTGTTCAAACTTGATTCTTTCTTCTTGATGCACATTGCAGCCTCAGCCTAGAAACCCAACCATATCCTAGGCTGCATAAAAAGGAGAATGGTCAGCAGGTTGAGGGAGGTGATTCTTTCCCTGTACTCTGCTCTTGCAAGATCCTACCTGGAGTACTGTGTTCAACTCTGAGGCCCTCAGTACAAGAAAGACATGGACCTGCTAGAGCAAGTCTACAGAAGGGCCACAAAAATTGTCAGAGGCATGGAACACCTCTCCGATGAAGAAAGGCTGAGAGAGCTGGGGAGAAGAATAGACTTTATTGTCATCTTTCAATATATTAAACAAGGCTCATAAGAAAGACAGAGAGAGACTTTTAACAAGGATCTGTAGAGACCGGACAAGGAGCAATGATTTTAAACTGTAAGAGGGTAGGTTTAGATTTCACAAAATAAGAGAGTTTTTTGTGAGGGTGGTGATACATTGGAACAGGTTGCCCAAAGAGGTTTGGTTTCCCATTGTTTCCTGATTGGAGCAATCTGATATAGTCAAAAAGGCTCTGCCACAGCAGAGGTATTTGGATTAGATAGTATTTGAAGGTCCCTTCCAAGCCAGATCGTTCTGTGATTCTATGATCCTTCACTCTATCTTAACTTCAGTTTCTTGTTAAGTTCAGGAAACTTTTCTTTTTTAAACATTACTCATTTGCAAAAACATAGTCTAGGGAAAAAAAACAAAACAGAGTAACCACCAAAGTTTTGTGTTGTTGTTTGGTTTTTTTTTCTCAATTATTTTTATTTCCTTCCCTTGTTGTTTTTTTATCATGGATGCTTTGACTCTCCCTTTTTCTGGGTGTTCAGTTTTTTGTGTATCAGCGTTTCCCAGCAGCACTGCAACAATCAACATTAAGTTGCAACTGTTTTAGCTGGGGAGATGCATTAGATTAAATATACTGTTATATACAGAAAAAAAAAATCTGCAAATTTCCCACTCAAATGCTGAGTCTCCTCTTGACTGACAAAATACATCTCCCTAACTCACTAATATATTTTCAAACCACCTTTCATATAAGCTGCTGGGGTTTTTTTCCCTTAATGTTACATTGTCCTTTGCCCCATATGCAAAAATCTGCCCAGCATAGGTTCTGACTTGGAAGAAATACTTTTAAATATGCTCTTGAACCTGCAGCAAATTCTTTGATTTGATTTCAGGCTCTAAACAAAATAATAATATACGTGTGTACCCATGCCTTAATAAGACTTAAGTGATGGTTTCACAAGGTGAACTAGTGATTCACCTAGTTCATGCCTCCATAGTATTTTATTATATCTCACCTCCTGTTCTTGATGGAAAATGTAGTTAATTAGATAAAGTACTCTTTGTTTCTTTAAACTGGTTTTGGAGAGTAAAATGTTAATATTTGAGATTTTTTTAAAAAACATTTCACATAACATAACAGGGAACATGTTCTTTTTGTCCTATAGTTTCAATTGTAAGTAATTTATTTCTCAGTGTGCTTTCAGAAAACACTCACAACATTTATCATATTCATCAACATATTTGACATGAAAATATAAGAGTTACAGATGTCACATTGCTTCTTGTTTCCTTATTTTGAGGTGAGTTTTATTGAAAGTTGTCAACACATCTTACACAAAGTACTGGCAATTATCCTTAAAAGTGTTATTAAAAGCATATGTTGGTACTGAATGCTTGTATTTCATTAGCTGTATTTCATTAGCTGTATTTCAGCTCCATAACTGTTAGTGAGCTAAATGCAAGAAGACAATCTTAAAAGTAAAAAGCAATCAAAACCTCCCAAAATAAAGCAAGGTAAATGTGTGACAAAATAAAATTCTCATCCAGCCATGTATTTCCATATAGAAATTACATTATAGTTTCAGGAAAACTGAATTAACTGAATTCTGTAAGTCACACTGCACAGGCATTTTCCCGATTTCCCATGAGTTACTTCATTCATTTATTGCCTACACTTTCCTGTTTTTCAAGATATTTACTATACTTTTTTTTTTATTTTATTTTTACAAGTTTTTTCTTCCAGGTCTGTATATTTGCCTTGTAAACTTTTTTCCCCACTTTTTTATCCTGTTACTATGTTGCTATGGGTTCTATACTAGGTTGTGATTTACCTGCCTTTAATGAAAAATTCATACATTTTCTTTGGAAAAGAAAACATTAAAACATAAGCTGAAAGACAGATAGATCAGAGCATTTGAATAAGTCACCAGTGATGGTGACTTAGAGTGAACATTAGTGAGTTATTAATTGCAAACTCTTTCCAGATCACTAATGCATTGTTCACTTATCTACATCACCAGGGCTTGCCCTGCATTTATCTTCATTGCTCTGTGTCTTTAAGTATACAACAAAAAGCCCTGTTTTTCTCAATGCAGTAAAACAAATTATTTCAAAGTTTTTCCTTGCAAACTGAGGTACTTTATTCTTCTCACTCCAGCAAAAAATACAGGGGTGCCTACTGCCTTAGCCAGGAGCTGAGGATAATGAGTCTGGATCATAGATTGCATACCTAGAATCTGTAAAAATCCCACCTGACACATTTACATTCTTGGCACATCTATCTCTATGACTACAACATAGAACATACAGAATGAAAGTTGTGGTAACCACTGAGTGTCCCTGCAAGTGAGTGTTCTGCTCATAAGACACTAGTAGTGAAGTTGCACTTTCATGCAAAACTTAACAGCTCTTTACATTAACTAAAATGCTTTTATCCAGAAGAGGGATAATTTCTTATTCTGCATGGGCTCCTGGACATATTCTAATTACATTAATCCTGGGATGCGTTAATGGTTTCAAGAAGTCTCCTCTGAACCTAACAAATCTGCAAGAGTCACAGATATCTATTTTTTTTTTCCTTCCAAATCAATGACAATGCCAAAACAAACTAGCTATCGAACAAACAAATCCCTCTCTTTGCTGTGCATACAAATTGTGCTTTATATGAAAGAATATTTTGTGGAACATGCCAGGTGTGGGGAGTCAGTTAATGTCAGTATTGAATGCTACAGGTATATAGAACATTTATAAACCAGGCATTTCAGTCAAAGAGCTGTACTATTTCTCTGATCCTTTGATATGTTTTTCCTTGTTTTCCAAAGAAATTGAAAGGTTTTTGCTTTCACTGCCTTTTCTTGACAGAGATGCCACAAGGTATCTATACATCTCAAAGGCTAACACAAAATCAATCTGTGTGATTATGCAATTTAACTGCATTTGCAGTGCTAATTTATCTTCTAGCATCTGTAAATTACTTTATTATAAAAAATTCAAAGGCTTAGCTGAAAGCCAAATTGGACCTGGTAGCAACTGGTAGCAACACGAAAACATCATCAACAAGAGAAATCTCTAAAGGTACCGGTAGACAACAAAACATTGTGATGTGTAGAAAGACATAAAATGTGATATAAATTCATTAATTGCTGACTATTGTTGTTTTATTTGATGTCTGAGTAAAAATATATTGCTGGAAGCGTTTGCCAAGTTTTGTCCTATGGGGAGCCAATTTGCCATTTTCTTTTAACCTCTATGATGTGGGTACTTTATACTTCTGTGTTTATCAATAATTACAGTTTCCCAATTAAAGTGGGAGGGGCAGGAGATCATAGGATCTTTGAATAAATGAAGAATTAAATGTCCTTAGGTGAAGTTGATAGCTGAAAGTCTTTCTTCCAGTTATTAAATGACATGCACTGAATTCAATATTAAACATTTATACATGATGAAAAAGCAACCTATGAATTCAAGGTTAAACATTTATGTAAAAGAGCAGCATGGGAAAAAATAGAAGCTTAGAAGGAAACTAATGACCTTTAAACATCAAAGGCAAATTACCTATCCATTAGGAGGTCAGTCTGCTAATGTAGCACAAAACTGCACTGACATGATTTCTTGTGTCACATCTGATACTGAAGGAAACCTTGTTCTCACTGAAAAAAAAAGGCTTTATTTTGCAAGGGTAAAGATTTCAAAAATATCTCTCTTTTGCCTTTAGAAACACTACTTGAGTTTAACCATTTTGCAGTTCTGGAAGAATTTGACACAAGATTTGACATTCTTATTAAGCTGAAAGTCTGAAAAAGAAAAATCTGCTTTATATTTGAATATTGAATAGGTAGCAAACTCAATGACCTGGCACAATAGAGACACACAGAAGGAGTGTAATGTTCCCACATATTCTTTTTATAACGTTTTTCATCCCAAACACCTAGAACAGTGATGGGAATAATGGAAAATAAGAAGGAAAAAAAAAAAGGGGGGGAGCTTTTAGTTTGGTGATTTTTTTTTCCTTTTTTTTTCATTTCCCCAAGAAACTTCACATCTATATTTAAGGGCATAATGGAGTATTTGTTACTTAAGGGATTTAGAGGTGAACCGTAAATATAAACCATAGTAGAAAAACTGTAGACCTGACATCTTAAATAACCAGAGTAACAAGGGAATTCAGAGTGTCTGTATTTTTAAAACAGACTTTCTCTCAGCAAATCTTAAAGTATAGCTTATATAAAGGTTCAATTCCTCTTTTGACGGACTGTCTTGTGTATTTTTGCCTGGAAGTGTTATATGTTCAACTAGGCAGATATAAGTCCCCATGCCATTTCCCTCTCCAACAAATATTCAGCAGGGCAAGAATTTTTTGACAGAAGGAGTTCCCTAGGAGTAGAGGTCTGTTCACACATCCTTTGCTGCTCTATGATCTCCAGTAGAAAAAATAAAGGGTTATGTACACGTATATATTTTTGCAAAAACAGCATATCAAGAGATTTTTTTCCTTTCCCTAGATGCAGTTTTATGTTATTTGGCTTTCAGTCCAGTGCCTTGTCTTTTCTTCCTTGGTTTTTCTTCCTCTTCTCCTTTCTTCTTTCCTCAGAACAAGTTTTTCTTTCTTTACATCCTTCTTTTTTATTGTGGGTTGGGTTTTGGTTTTGGGTTTTGTTTGGTTTTGTCTTTGGTTTTGTTTTTACCTTTTGTTGGGTTTTTTTGTTTTGTTTGGTTTTGGTTTGGTTTTATTGTTTGCACCATGCCTATCCTTCATAGTGCAAATGTGAAAAAAAAATAAAAGGAAAAGCATAACATGGAACAAATGCTATGTAAAAATAATCCCGGTGAATCTGGAACCAGAGGATATAAGCATAATTATTTAACCAAATGGCCAACTATTAGCATTAGTATTGTCATAAATCTACCAGATTTAGACAACAGGAGGCAGCAGGATCCTGCTGTGTTGGCATGAATTTCAACCATGTTTTCTGAGATTCCTTTTATTGCTTTCCTTTTACTGCTTTCCTTTTGCATCATAGTATTTAGCTTCTTGAGATAGGTACAGCTTATTTGGGCTGCAACAAGATATAGGGCTGTAACAATTACATTTATGTTATTAAAGGAAGCAAACCAGGGACTGCTCTCTAGCTCTGAGAGCAAGTTTGGTGTCAGCTCACATTCAGATGGATAAATCTCTTACCCGTCAAAATAGGGTGCTTTCAGGCTATTTTTTGGTCAGTGCTGACCCCTGAATTGTGCCCAGGAATTGTATGTGCAAACACTAGCTTTTAGTCCCAGGTGACAATCATGCTACCAAGGTAATCATAGCAATGACTGTGTGGCAGCATCTGTTCCCATACCCCTATGCAGATTAATTTACTGGTACAGGCATTGCCAATAAAGCATTTAAGTGTTACTGTAATACAAACAATAAAATGAAACTGGCGGATTTCCCAATGCTATGTTAATCTCTCTGGGTGTATTTCAACATGCTTTTCCAAAATACAATAAATGGTAAAAAAAAAATAATATTTTCCCACTCTAGACAATGATAGCCCTAATAGACTGAAATCTTACATTGCGTTAATTTGTCACAGATTAAAAAGATTCAGAAGAGGTCTACAAGTGGAAACACTGGCTTGGACACCATCTGTGACACAGACATAGGTCTTTGTAAACAAGTTACAGCAGTAAGAATTGGAACCTGGAATAGATTGTGTATGAAAAGTACACTTAAGTTTTTAGCTTTAACGTTCAGGTAGAAGTATATCTGAGCTGTGAAAGAAATGTAAACATGAAAACATATTTGTGGAAGGGACTGCAGAGTCTCACAGCCTGCCTTTGGTTGTTTCCACAGTCCGAAACAGGTCAATGAAGCAGACATTGGTGCATTGCTGGACCTAAACAATTTCTGAACACCAGTGCGGGACCTCAAGGATAATTTTTCCTGTATTATTTGCCTAGACTCCTTGCTATTCTGCTTTACTATATTGACAATGTGCTCTCTTTCCTCTTACTAAAATTCTTCAAGTTTTAAGTCTGATATAGATGCAAAAGGGAATGAGTATCCTGCAGAAGGGTAGTTTGCAATGATCTCAGCATTTTAACAAAGGGCTAAAGCGATTCAGTACAGTATTAAAAAAAAATGTCCTAAACCTTTTCAACCCATTTCTTGATACTATTAACAATGGCAGAAGGATTTCATGTATGTATAAACACAAACTAAAATGGAAACTCTGCTGCCATTGATGGTCTTCTTGCTAACTTAGGAATTTCCTCAATTTATTGGATTTATTTATTAAGATAATTCAGTGGAAAAATCTCTTATAGATCTAAGCATCTAGACTAATATTAGAAAAGAGGCCAAATAGACCTCTTAATTTTGACACAGCTCTCTGATTCTCAAAATTATGATGTTAGAGTCAACAGCCCACTTTTAAGGTTGTTTATATAACATGGATTCTCAGTGAAAGATTAATTTCAAAAGGGGGATGGTGGGCCAATAAAACTGTGCAGAAAAAAAGGTAATACCAGGATTTTCTTTCCTCTAAACACAAAAAAAATTTTTATATTCGGACAAGAGCAGAAACCTGAATCAAAATCATGAAATTCAGCTCAGTGATAACCAAATTTGCTTTTCACCTTCTTTAATATCTGTATTTTTGTGTGTAAATCCTTAACTTAGGATAGATTTTCTTTGTTTTGTTTTTAGCTAACTGGTAAAATGCCTTTGTATCTCAGCCAACTAGATAAAAAATAACAAAATCATTGACAATAGACCCGTTCAGATTGAAGGAAATCAAGTTGTTTGATTTGCCACCATCTGTGTGACAGGTGGTTATTAAGGAGGAAAAGATCACTTTTCCACTCATTACAAAAAAAAACCCAAACAAAACCCACAAAACCAAACCCTAAACCCCACATTTTTAAAATCAAAGGTAATCCATTATTTCTGTACTCTTAGCATTTGACTTTATATTTTAGTGCAGATTTTACTCAGTAACTTACAGTCTCCACTGCTGTAAATTCAGCAGGTCACTTAAGCATTCAGTTCTGCCTTCCTGAGTTAGTTCTTTTTCATCCTGAGAGATATCTGCAAATTTCTACTGAATAAACAGCTGCAGAATCCTTGAGCAATAGCTCAGCATGTGGAAAATGATGGGAAATAGAATGGTTATTTTGTTATTTTCAGCAATGGGTCCAAAAATATCCCAGGACTTGAAGGCAATCTATTTTGGGCTAAGACCCAGTTAAGACTCTGTCTCTCTCTCTCTGAAGACTCTAGTGCCAAAGCCAAAAACCAGAACCATTGAGAGGCTACCTACAACCACTATGTCTGACAAATATTTTTCATAAAGAAGAGCTTTCTGAAACTTAGAAGGGGGGGATAAATCATATGAAAAAACCAGGAATGGCATTAAGCAAGACTGGTTCTGTCACGGTTATCTGAGACACTCCTTACTGTTTCATTTTCGAAATACGTGTTTATAGCTTGGGCTGCTTCAGCTTATCCTGCTGCCTAATACTTCTGGAATGAGAGAAAGCTAGGACATTCTTCTAAGGGTGTGGGCCTGCCTGATGCCTGTTTCAGATGGTGTCAACTCAATTCTAGTGAGAGTTTTTCTCATAATGGTCTTTGTACATGCTGCAGCTTTCTAGCACAGCCCTTGGAAGATGTCGCTTCAAGTCGGAAAACTGAACAACACTGCATGAAATGTGAGATGTGCTATGACGTAGAGAGGGTTTCACATCAGCTAGGAATTTCTTTGCCTAAATATAACTGTGCTTTGGCTTTAAAGAATATTTCTTCAGACTATTAAAGTTCTTGTATTAGAGTAAGAATTGGAAAAGAACCCTGTATCTTCTAGTTTGGATTTAGAAAAAGGTACATCTGAAGGAGCAACAAAACTCTTGCATAACAAATATGCAGAGACTGAGAAGTTCTAAAACTTTTGCCATTTGACTAGATTAAAGATACCTACTTTGTAGGTTGGTTAAATTCTTCTGAAAAAATTACTCCAAAATGGTAAATTAAGAATATTCAGAAAAATTGGAAGCACTTCAGGGAATTGTCACAATAGATCTTTGATTTTGGTGAACCATTTGTTGCCATAAAATTGAAATTTGTACGCTAAGATTTTTCAGATTCCCACTGAAGTTAAAATCTCTGTAGTGGGGAGGACAGGTGGATAGTCCAGAAAAATGACTTGGAAATTTCACTGATTGATAACAAAATTGTATCGGATTGGCTTTTCAGAGGTCATTCCCACCAATTTCAGTCAGATAAGCTGTTGCCCTAATTGTACTTATAATATATGAATGTTAAATTGGGAATTTTAATATAAGACATACTATGAAGATTATCAGTTTCATGTGAATAAGTCTGAGCCCAAATCCAGGATGAATTTGGGAGGATTTCTGTAATAATAAATCTTAATATTGCTGAGTTTTGCAATCAAAGTAAATATACATTTTCGTGCATGTTTCTTCATTTTTTTGTATGCTGAAATAACATAATAAATTACTAAACCCAGAAACTTTCACCATAGAACTGCTTTCAACTAATTAAATCTAAATACCTTTAGAGAGTCTTTAAGGCTACCATAATTCATCTGTGTGTACAGAGACACATATAATGACAGCTTCTATTAGAATTTACCTGGCGTATGGTTTAGCTATTGCATGTCTAAACCATTGTTTATGGTTACTGGTGGGATGAAAATTTTGACCTGACCAGGGAAATGCACTTAACTGCACTGTGTTAATCATGGCTGTTGCTGGGACTGTAAGGCTTAAACACTATTTCTTTGTCATAAATATTGATTTTAGTATCATAACATAAAGCAATAGGTTATCTTTCAAAGGTAGTTGTCATTACTGTAAAGCCCCATGGGCACAGTTTTACAGTGAGAGGGGAGAAATGTGCTTCACATATTTCGAGTAAAGCAAATATTCAGCAATGCCAGGAAGGGAAGATTATGCTTTATGTGTATTTCTGTGTTTGCTCAGGCTCATTTTTTCTGTTCTATACCAATTCTGTAGTGGATTTCTGGTGTAAAATGATTTGTAGATGCTTAAACTGTATTTGTGCAAATACTACTATCCCAATCTGATCCTTCAAGATAATGCTGAAGTGATACAATAGCTCTTATCAGATATCACTGAGAGAGAGCAAACTTCAAGATCCCAAGACAGAACTGATTATAAATATTTTATAAGATAGCTGTCTAATGGATGGATCAGATTTACTGAGAACAAGAGGCCTTTCTTTTTCTCATATCTTTCTTTCTTTTTTCATTTTTTCTACAGCACAACATAGGTAACAAAGAATCAGCATGAGATCATTTGGTTTTGAAAATTCCCCTCACCAGCCAGATTGTACATAAAACAAGATTTTCTGGGATAAGTCTATCTTTGTTGTCTTAACTATTTAAATGTACTGACAAAGCTGTTTGTTTATGTTTTTCAAAAGAACACTTGTATCTTATTGCTTATAAAGCACCTATCCTAATGCTACGATTTTAAGTACACTAAGGGGAAACAAAAAACAAGAAAGGATTATTTGAAGCTGGCAAAATTCTTCACTTCTCTCTCTTTTCCTCTGGAAAACAAAAAAAAAATACTACTGGTGTTGCTAAATGAAATTAAGGTTTCCTGAAGGAATGAAATATAACATGAAAAAATATACTTTGCTTACATGTTTTATAGGGTTCTTCAGTTCATTAACATATGTCTATGAGTTCAGAAATTACAAATTAACTCCTATTTCTCAGTATTCCCATTTATGGTATAAAAAATATGTGGAAATAATAAGCCTATTGCGAGTAAGTATAACATGATTAATTTTGCTGGATAACTAATAAAGATACTTTACCAGTTTTAGTATTTCCATCTCCAGTTTTAGATTTAAGAGGTCTACTGCAATTACACTCAATAATGGCAACTATTTGTAATAGCATTTATTCTATATAAGGAGTGGACAAGAGATAGCTGGTATTGGCATATGATTTAACAGTTGCATTGGATATTGTTTTTTGTCCAGCATATGGTACTGCAGCAGATAAACTGAATAATCACTGCCAACCACTACAGGGATTTCACTTTCCAAGTTGTTGCACTTATACTGCACTGAAAAATTTGTAGTATTCTGCCCTGCAGACTGGACTGTGTTTCATGCAGATATTGTGTTTCTATCTGAAATCTGAAATAAATTTCCACACTAGCAGTTTGTCAGCAGGTAGACATCAGGTAAATGACATTGGAAAACCATTATTATTTGAGAAAACCAGGGCAAAACTCTGGGACTATTCCCCTTTTCTGACTTAACATAAACTCCTTGAGAATTCCTAGTTTTCTGAGGAGGTTCCTGGGAGATTCTGAGGTTTTTCTTGCATTTTATTTCTTCCATTCTGAAATAGGAGAGCTCAAAAATACAACTCTAAGTTAAAGAATGTTAAAGAAAAGAATATCTAAATAAAAATAATATTTGGATAACTTAAGCAGCAGAACCTGGTGCTTATGGGTGACTTCAACTACCCAGACATTTGTTAGAAGAAAGGTACAGCAGTTCACATCATCAATCAAGTTCCTGGAATGCATAAAAAACTGCTTCCTCATACAATATTAGATGTGCCAACCGAAAAATAGGCAATGCTGGACTTGCTACTCACAAACTGAGAAAACCTGCTTTATAATATCTTGGTTAGTGATAGTCTTGGCTTCAGTAATCACAATATAGTGGGCTTTGAGATCCAGCTGATCACACTGAAGGTTAGTACTACGGCAAAGGTTTTAGACTTTAGTAGAGCAAAGATTTTAGTTCTATCAGAGCTCAGCTGGGAAGGGTTCTGTGGGAAGTTTTTATGGAGAATAAAGGAGCTAGTGAGTACTGGAAGATTTTCAAAAAGTCTTTCCTGGCAGCGCAAAAACACATCAACCCCCTTAAAGGTAGGGGGAGTAAGTGGAAAAAGAGACCCTGTTAACTGGGAGCTTCAGAGTCTGCTCAAAACCAGAAACATACCAGAGATGCAAAAGCTGATGAATACCCTTTGGGAATTATGACTGCATTGCCAGGGCACAGAGGCACAGTTAGAAAAGCAAAAACTCAGTTAAAATTGAAATTAGCCAGAGATGTTAAAAACTATGAGAAAGGTACATAAAGAACAAACAGAAACAGAAGGAAAATACTGGTCCACTGTTAAGCATGAAAGGTGAAGTAGTCACCAATAACAGTGAAAAGACAGGGGTTCTCAACACTTTCTCCACCTCTCTCTTCCCAGCACTGTTGGACCACAGGCCTTGGGAATAAATATCCAGGTTAATGCAAACACAGACCCACCATCAGTGAAGGAAGAGTTGACATATGAACTATTGAAGGAGCTTTACCCCTACAAATCAATGGACCCTGACAATATCCACCTGCGGGTGTTGAGAGAGTTGGCTGACATTATGAGGCCACTCCATAACCTTCGAGAATTTGTGGAGATAAAGAGAAATCCCAGAAGACTGTAAAAAGACAAACGTCACCCCCATCTACACGAAGACCTTACAGGAGAATTCAAGAGATGATAGGCCCTTCAGACCTCAGGAAAGATGTGGAATAAATCCTCCGGAGGGCTATCCCAAGTCAAACGAAGCAAAGGACTGGGAAAAGCCAACATGAATTCACTGAGGGCAAATCATCTTGACAAACCTGATTGCTTACTACAATAAACTAACCTGCTTAGCTGATGTGGAGCAAGTGGTGGGCATTGCCTACCTGGATTTCTCCAAGATTTTTAACACAGTTTATCAGAATCCCTTCCTAGAAGACACTGATGCATTGAGTTTTAGACAATGGCGGGTGAGGAATTGCCTGACCAGCCACTCCAAGAGGGTGGTGGTAGATAGCTCCTTATCAAACTGGTGACCTGTCACTACTGGGGTTCCCCAGGGATCATTATTGGGCCAAACGCTATTTAATATCTTCATAACTGGTCTGGAAGATGAGATCAAATGTACCCTGACCAAGTTTGCTGATGATACCAAACTGGTTGGGGAAATGGACACTTAAGGGAGAGCCACACTGCAGGATGACCTGGATAGGCAGGAAGAGAGAGCTAGCAAGAATCTTATGAAATTAAACAAGGACCAGGGTAAGGTCTTTTGCCCAGGAGAACATAATCCAGGATTTCAGCACAGGCTGGGATCTAGCCAGCAGGGGAACAGCTCTGTGGAAAGGGACCTGGGTGTCCCGGTGGACAAGCAGCTCAATATGAGTGAACAGTGTGCTGTTGTGGCAAAGAAAGACAACAGGATGCTGGATTGCATCAACAAAGATATCACCAGCAGGGATAAAGCAGTTATTATCCCACTCTACCCAGCGCTTGTCAGGCCACATCTGGAATACTGTGTTCAGTTTTGGTCCCCACTGTACAAAAGACATGTGGAGGAGAGGGTCCAGAGAAAGGCAACAAAGGCAATCCAAGGACTGGGAAGCCTGTCATATGAGGAAAGACTGGGACAACTGGGCTTGTTCAGCCTTGAGAAAAGAAGGCCCATGGCTAAGCTTATCACCATGTTCCAGTCTTTGAAGGGCGGCTACAAAGAAGATGGAGACTCCCTTTTTACGAGGATTCACATGGAAAAGACAAGGAGTGATGGGTAAAAGTTACTCCTGGGGAGATTCCAGCTTGACACAAGATGAAAATTTTTCAAAATGAGAACAATTAACCATTGGAATAATCTCCCCAGGGAAGAGGTATATTCCCCAACGCCAGATAATTTTAAAATTCATCTGGACAGGGTGCTGAGACAACTTGTCTAGACCATGCTTTTTGCCAAGAAATGTTGAACCAGATGTTCCTTGAAGTCTCTTCCCACCTGGTATTCTATGATTCTATGAATAAACAGTTCATTTCAGAGTCCTTTCGCTTTTCCTTTTTGACATGCAAATAATGCTATCTCTCCTAGAACAAAGATAACCAAAATAAGAAAAGATAAAACATCCCAGGCTTAATGAAGCATGTGACTGGGCCATAAATGTTTTTTCATATTATACAGTATGAGATACATTCTTAGAATTGTAAAGAGAAATAAAAAGGCTAATCTTATGAAAGAGAACGTGTTTTTAAAAAAAATCTTTGAAAACATTTTGGTTAATAAAACTACAGAAGCTAACTTTTGGTAGCTGCTTCACTTTGATGCTTTGTTGAACAGAAGTAGCTATTTTCAGTGCTTTGAGAAAGTCAGCTACTGAGAGAGAAGACGATATTGAAATTCTTTAGCAACATTTTTTACTAAACTTCATTAAAGTGGATGAAATGGAATCAATTTGAGAAGAGTGATGAGGCAGCAATGAAGAGAGGCCCAGTGCTATTGAGAGCAGCACATATCTGATGTTTTTATTCTGAGACCTGTTCCAGGGGAACATCCTTACTCCTTAGTTGCTATTCTCTGTGTAATTATCACCTTCACTGCTAAGGACAGACTGCACATCATTTAATCACTCCATTGGCAAAGTCCTTGACTGTGACATCCAAAAGCAGGCAAGAAGGTGCTACTGAAAGAGAAAAGGACACAGGAGGATTTTTTTTTTGATATTGTAAAGCAGAGAATCAAAGCTTTTATATTTTCTCTAAGATAACATATGATAAACAAACATAAAGAAGGCAACTAGTGTCACTCAGCCTCTTTCATGTAAAGCTTTTTCTAAAATCCAGATTACATTCAACACTGATGCTTTCCAATTTCCTAGATAAGATTACAAAACTCTAGATTCTATTAAGCCATTAGATAATGTAGCCTGTTCATCAGTTGTTTATGGTCAGCAAGAGACAGTACTGTACTATGGCTAATGACCTGAATCAGGTGATAAAAAGCCAGGCTGACTCTGTTCATGCTTCTGATCTTGGTTAGTCATGATTCCCCTACCAGCTTTTCCTTTGTCTGCTTAATTGTATGCTGTTTGGGATTGGAAAATTTTATACTACTACTTTGTAGGATATTTGGGACTTGAAGCCTTTCAGGAGTTCAGTTCTGTTCTGTATGAGTATGCATATTATTTCAAAAGTATTGCCAAGTTGAATTCTTAAAACACAGCATGCAGCACTGTATTCCTTTAACATGGTCCAGCAGCTGGAAATAAAAATATAATGAGTGTAGTAATAAGGCATGTTATATGGTTATTCTCTCAGACTCATAAATTCTTCCTGAAACACTTTCTACACAAATATTATTCAAATAGTTCCTTTGTGGTAACATTCATGAAAATTGCAGCAATATTCTTCAGAATGAGTTAATCAAAATTCTTGATCCTAAAAGTAGCATGCTATGACTTTAATATAACTGAGTACCATATCTGTCTTTAGTTCCTAGTCTTGTCTTGCTATGAGTCAATGATCTTATCTTCAAAGACCTCTTTGTTCCCGTATTTTCAGCTTGAAGTAACATTTTGTGCTAAGTAACTTACTCCTGTTCTGACTAATGGAAACAGTTTCCGTACTCACATACTTTATTTTAACGTATAACATGATCCATAACTGTGTTCAATCCTGGTTTCCCCAGTACAAGAAAGACAGGGAATTAATGAAGTGAGTCCAATGAGGTAAGAAAACACTTTTATTTACTCTGAAGGTGGTCGAACACTGTCATAGGTTTCCCAGAGAGGTTGTAGTGTCTCCATCTGTGGAAATATTCAAGACCTGACTGAACAAAGTCCTGGGCAACCTGTTCTAGCTGAACCTGCTTGAGCAGGGGGTTGGACTAAATAACCTTAAGAGGTTCATTCCAACCTCAAATACTCCATGAATCTGTGATCTGAAACTTCTAACATATTGCAGACTATACTTCATACAGGCTAATAAAAATCTGTACAGCTTTGAATAAATCATAATTCCTTGCACTTCCATGTATCACATCACTAAAGTGCAGCTTTTTAGTCAGTTCAGGTCAAACTCTGTAAGTTTGTGGAAACAGGCAAATCAAATAAGCTCAAAATATTTCACAAGAATTCAGAGAACCAAGCAGGAAATAAGACCAATTGACTTGGCTTTGTTTAGAGTATAATAGATTTCCAAAAGCTCATGGAAGTGTGTATTTATTGTGGATAAAATGAGTTTGCAGTCCTCTTTTTTTTTTCTTCATCATAATACACCAAATACTAAGAACAAGCTTTTTGAATGTGACAGTGTCATCTTCAGAGGCAACTGAGCATCTGCTCTCTGAAATTAGATCTTTTTTAATGGTGAAAAATTGATCCAACAAACTTCATAAAAGCTTTTCCAGTGGCCAGAATTTTACCCTTCATATGAATGATTTTGAGAACCAATTTACTTTGATTTGGAAGTGGTATTCAACTTCTATAAATGAGTTATCTGAAAGATTATTTCCAGAGTCTCAAAAGCATTAAACACATTCTGAAGACTAGAAAGAGTAATAATGCAACTATTTGTTTTTTAGTGCAATGAAAAAGAGGGAAGAAAGAAAAAGTACTCCTTTTCCCGACAAACTGTTCACCTCAAAGGAGGAAGTTTCATCCTGGTCTGTGGGGACTATTACAAAGGATGAATATGTTGTGACATTTTTCAGTTATGTTGCTTTCCCTGTCTTCTGTCTTAAAAATGTAGTTGCTGTTCTATGACAAAATCCCATTGCTCTCAGCTTGGTAATTAAAGTGCAGTAATACTCCAGACGATAAAATCATAAAGAGATGTGTTAATATTTCAGAGATTCCCCTCTCCTCCTTCCCTTTCCCCAAACCCGCTCCCCCCCCCCTCCCCCCGCTGCCCTGACCCCGCACCATTTCATTCAAAGATGGAAATAAGAAT
>JANHGB010067925.1:0-32198 GCA_026283785.1 Coracopsis vasa
GCTTTCAATGTGACTGTAATTCTCTGCAACGTCCATCCTGTTAAACTATTTACCAGTTATGCATTTTGAGAACGATGCTTGTAAAAAAAGATTAAGCAAAACCACTCTTGGCTGGTTTCTTTTTTAAACTTTTCCCATATAACAAAAGTAAACTGCTGAGTCCATTTGTTTGAACAAAGTTGATAATGACTCACATTTGAAACCATACATGAAACCTAATATAGCCTTCAACAGAGTCCACTGACTTCACAAACTTCACAAAAAAGCATGTCACTCTGAAAATGCTCACTAGTTGTCTCCATGGGGTTTTTTGTGGGTTTGGTTTGTTGGTTTGGGGTTTTTTTCAGATCTAGCTGCCATGCAGTTTTATTTGCCTTAGTGCTGATCTTCCCTAATCTAAGTGGTTTTAAAATAACATGCTAGACATGGTGGCAGTTCACAAGACCACAAAGTCTATTTGGTCCAATGGGAGAGACGGTGTTGTGCAAGTAGCACTAGTGTGCTACAGTGCTAGATCCTGTCTGGCTGTAAACTGTAGGGCTGTAGGGGACAAACTGTCCCACTAGCACTAAAGCTACCGTTCTGCTATAGGGACAAACATTCTAAGACGAAGATTTCTCTTCAAATAGCATGAAACAGTCCTAGTGATGCACAGGGGTATAGGTCTTGTAGTTTACAAAGTCTGTGTGGTAAGAGGAGATCTGACAAGCTGGGAAAGGTTATTTCAGCTTGCCAGCTCTGCTGGTCCTGCAAATGCTGAAATCCTCTGCTTCGTGACCACCATCTAGTGGCAGTTCATATGTACAGTTACATTTCTGAGAATATGAAAGACTCGTTTCCCTGTCAACACAGCTCAGACAAATCACTTCCCCCACTTTCCAAATGGCATGTAGACATGATCACAAGGAGAATGTGCTCCCCCAAGACTTCTATTTCCACAACTTCTAACACAGATTATTTATATACCATAACACTGTGACTGCCCCATGCCCGCTGATCCTATTGTGGTCTGGTGGGGGAAAAAAAGGATTCCTTGTGCTCATTTTCTTGTGAGTGACTGGCACCTCAGAAGACAGGACTGACCCACTCTGCACAACACTGCCTTTGAAAAAACTGATCAGGGAGCAAATAGAGAGACTTGCAGTTTACTTATCCCCCAAGCTTGATCTGCACACTCAAACAAGGAAAGGCTGTAATCTAGCTTGCAAGATAAATCCCCCCATAACTACCATAACAACACAAACAAGAAAAACAGGTATACTAAAACTAAACCTGATCATTCAATTTAGTATCTTTGTATAATTTTCATTACATTCTCTAAAGACTATCAATTATAACATTTTCCTCTTAACTTTCATTTTTATTCCTCTGCGTAAATACAGCAGTTACATTTTAGCTCTGTACTACTACAATGTTATCCCAATCATGCCATAACGGACAACCAGCCAGACAAGAGCAGGGGGCAATTCACAATCTTCTCCCTCCAGTCTACAGTTCATTGATACGCTTCCAAGAAGTACCTCATAATCACTAGTGTTTCAGAGATCTGCTACGCAATGGCCATTACTGGATAGTTTGAATCAGTTTCTACCCATCATGAAAACCGTACATTTGCTGTTTACAGCGTGGTCCAGGATGAAGTTACACATGATGAAGAATTCCTATTCAATTACTGTATATCCTATGCCCTCTACTGGCTGTCACTCTAATGCAAAAAGTTGCTTTGTGTTCTTGTTTAGAAACATATATATACGATTACACATAATTTATAGCTGGCTAGCTTCAAGTTCAATATTGCATGACATGTAAAACCTGCAAGATACTAAAAAATACTTTGCTTTCCTTTGCTTCCCACCATTTAGCTCTTTTCTGAGGGTGAAGGTCTAAAGTCATAATCAACAGCAATAAAATACAATGAATTTCATGTTTAACCTTTGAGGAAACAAATGTTGCTGGGTTTATATGACTGAAGTAGTGAAATCTGTGTGAAGGCTTCCATACAGCTCAGTGTGTTGCAACTGGATTCCTCAGAATCGATTCATTTATTCTACTACCCAGTAATTTTTTTTTTTTTTTTCATTTTTTAACAAGGACACTTACGTGGCTAAAACATGTGATGACAAAGGTGTATCTTTCTATCATTCTGTCAAAAAGTTTGATTCTGTAATCAAAAATCAGTCAGCACTCTCACACATTGTCTGGACACTTCTTCTCTTGTAGTCTGTGAAACAACTGCCATCCAGGTCAGAACCAGGACTTGAACTTGCCAGGTTTTCCAAAAGAAACAGGTAAACTTTACAGATGTGAAGTCAGACTTCCTATAGATTTTGTCAGATGCATAGCATATGCACTAACGAACAACTGTATTAATATAAAAATCATGGAACATCAGGCTGCCTTCACTAACTGGTCTTCTTCATGCTTTATATACTTAATAATAATCATTGCAACAGTGTAAACATTACACTGAACTACTATGAACAGACAATAAAAAAACAGGATAGAGGGTTTTTTTTAAGCATGTATTAATAAAAAATAAGTCATATACCTGCACCAGAATATTTGTTGTTGCCATCATGCTCCTGCAGCATCTTGAAAAAGCTATATTGACTCAAATGAAAAATGTATTGCCCGTCTGGAACTGAGCTTAAGAAAACAGCAATAGTATTTCACCATTCAATTACCAGACATAAAACCAGTATCAGTTTATATCAATAGCTACAAATTAGTAATTCTGACATTCGAAAATGAGCAATACTGGAGATAGGAGGATAAGGGAAAATATTGCAGAGTCACTAATAGCAGATGTAGCAACACAGAGATACCAATTAAAACACGATACATGAGGAAGATATTCCATATGCCTGTGTGCTGAAGTGCTTGTTTTATATGTGGACTCTGCCTGGTGTATAATCATGCTAATAGCTGTTAGCTAAATTAGATCAAGTAATCAGACAGTCTGCCTGGAAACATGTTGATTCTTGATTCTTCCCAGTGAGTTTTCAAACTTTGCAATCAGGCAATAACTTGCCTGTAGAATGTAGATTCTAAATGAGGAATTGTCACGAATGGTGAAAGAGTTCCAGAGCACTGAGAACACCACTCAAAAATTTTTCTATGACTACTGTCTCCTTATCAGAGTTAAAATTACGCGTCTGGCCCCAGGCTTTCCCACATCTGCCTCCATTATGAAAAACACAACCCGCATTCTAAAAAGGAGGTGCAAGCTGCAGCAAAGGAAGCAGGCTCACATGGGGTTTACAGATTTTTCTGCTTTCCATGCCTTATTTACTTTAGTTTTCGTGTTCTTACTTTTCTTCACATCTATTTCTTCCACATCCTGCCAGCAGATTCAGCGGCATCTCCAAGATACTTGAGTTTCCTATGTGAATTCTAGGTCCACTCCCAAAAACTGCAGCAGGCTGTGACAGCACATTAAAATAATAGCTATTTATAAAAAGTATTCTTTGGTGAGGACTATGTCTGATCTGAGTAAATATGGTCTAAGCTGGCCTTAAATTTGAAATTTGAAAGCTCCACGGATGGGAATCACCACCACAACTTTCCAAAATATGTCAATAATGGAATATGTAAGTTTATAGCTCTTTTACGATGTCTGCCCGAGAACTACACTGCTGCTGGGAAAAGAAATGATACCAGGATTTAACAGGTTTGCTACTGCATGCTTCAACTTCCAGGACCTAAACCTGTGGACAATATCTAATAGGGACTAGCATGCAAATAGGAAAAAGAAACTTCTGGTAGCATAGCTCAGTAGTGTAAAGAGATACTGACTTTGGTTCATTTGTCCTTGCTATTAGGAGATGCAGAGAATATAAATGTTGCAGTACCTTAAGACAAGCTCCTGAATCATTCGGCTCTAATAGGAGTAGGGTACTATACCTAAGTTCACGTAAATAAACTGAAAAAATCAGTATATCTCTGCTGAGGCAGAGTAACATTAATATGAAAAAAACCCTTGCCACTGAACAGGAAAAGTTTATTTTATCTCTCCTTCAGAGAAGAATCTTTCCCCACTCAAAATTGCTATTATCCATTTCAAGCTAAATACTTATTAGCAGAGACATGCAGTACTATTGACTTTAATATCTGCAAATTGCTTTTCTAGGGAGGAAATTGCTGCATTTCAAAACTATTTCCTGCCTCATACATACAGAACTAAAATATCAAATAGATCTGGTTTAGACTGGATGTCCTTTAACTCTTCTGCTCTAAAAATCCAAGACAACACTAATCACCCATAAGGGACCTGCTGTGCTGTAAATCCCTGCTGGTTTCATGTTCTCTTATACTTTTTCTACTTCTTTTCCCCCTCCTTCTGATTCCACTTAATCACATCCTATTTTACATTTTTCTCTCCTTTTGAATTGTTAAGATGCAAGAATAAAACAATCCCAAATAAATCATGAGACTAATGATTCCTTTCTTCTTTTATATTTTGTTTTCAGAATCTCTGAAAGAGATAATTTTTGTGATGAAATGCTTTGGCACAGCAAAACAGAAGATGTTTATAGCAATCTAGAAAAATCTCTTTGGCGTTACGTGTTACGGTTTTAGCAACTGCTCATACATAAAATTAAGACAGTCTCATCACAATATATGCAGATTTTGCTCTCTGACTCAGGCAGGGGATATTCTTCCATGAGCCAGGGAGCTGTGAGCAATGCTTTCATAGCTGTCTTTTTAAGTCAACAAGTGTGAGCAAGTGTTGGCAGTACTCTGATACTGTTTTCTCTTCTCCCTCCCCAGCACACATGCGTATGCAGCACTCAAATGCACACACACAAACACCTTTTTTTACTTGTCTGGTTAGGGACAGAGTAAGAATGAAGTAGGAAGTACCTTCTGTGATTCTACTCCACCTGCCCATCATCTTACATAATGCCTAGGGACCTGAAGGCATCATTATCTTAATACGAAAGATTATAATCACTAACAGATTGAATAAAATGCCAAATCTGTGATGAAGATTTCTTTATCCACAACATGGTTTACAACATAGACGGTAAACATTAAAAGATAATCCTTTAATGGAATTTTTCATTTTTAATACCAAGAATGAAACTGAAGAAGTTTATCAAAGAAATAATTCCAGATTAGCTATATCTATTCCCGTATCTTATATTTCACTGTAAGATTATTATAATCATATATTTATCTCTGGTGATGCTATTCCTACACACGACATATATTTTTGATGACGATATTTCCAAACAGAGTGAAACAGGATTAACTACCACAACTCTGGGATGATAAAAATCACAGATGTGATTCAGAACATCTTATTGAGTAATAGTTCACAGTAGAGTTATTTTAAAATTGGGTATTAATCATACAAAAATCATGTAAAATCATACACAAAAAATCTGCTGTGCCATACAGTGCTGGAGATATTTTAACTGAAGCCTCTGCCAACTACTTATACGTATTTATTATATTAACTAACAAAGAAAAATAATGGATGTTCCTAGTTCACTGCTGTTTTGAATGTTATTTTCATTGGTAGAAAATTTTATCACTGATGTTACTGCTTTGAAAATATATCTGTTTAAGAGAAATATCACAGTCACTGTATGGACATTCTGTATTAACTAATGGTGAAATCCTGAAGGCAAAGAGACTTCATCGTGGCCAAAGATTTAATATCATACCACAGCTTTTCAAAGAGCAAGTGAAATTCAGGTTAGATTTTCTGAATGACAAAATTGGATCTTTTTGCTGAAGTGATGAAATACTTGGCAGTTTAAACATTATCACATGGGATATTTTTAATAAATTGTGAAACTTTTATACAGGTTAAGTAGTGTAACTCCATCGTATTCCTATGCATTAGATAATCTAGAAAGGTGCACTGCTGTATTTTTGAAGTGTGACAGTAAGTTTTAACAGAGCTTTTTTGAAACTTTTTAAAAAAACAAATGTAACTCACAACAGAGTGAAAGGATCTGTAAGCAGCTGAGAGTCTTCCATGCTGCATTTCAAAGCACAGGTACCTCACTGGTATGCTGCATGCGCGTTTTGCATACTGTACATCCAAAGCAAGTAAGAGCATTTTGAACCTATGACTTTAACGTTTGGGGTTTTTTCTCATACATTAAGAATAAAAACTTGTGAGCATCACCATACCCTTTTTGTATCTTTGCCAACACACTCTTACTAAGTTTTCTTCCTTAAGCACACAGAGCAATAAGGAATGCTTAAGTAGGTTTTGTACACTGAAAGGTGTGGGGGGTATGTGTGAGCTTAAACTACTCATGTATTACAGTCTTTGCTGCTTCAGCACTAAAGCTCTATTTACAAAACCATATTTAGTCTTTGAAAAGTGGACTGTGATGTTCTCCAGTTTAATAGGCTGCTTACGACCTCACTGATTGGCCAAATTCTAGTTTCAAACAACTTCTGCAGAATTCCCAACCCAGCTCTACAGACAGGCAATCCCTGTTTTCCCACACAGGTGCAGAAGTAAATAACAGGATGGAATCAGGGTTTTCTGGGTATGCTTTGTTTACCACAGCTGTACATTCCATTCCAAACTGCTGGCACTGGTTCTCTCTTATCCTAGTACCCCAACAAAACAGAAAAGACAGCAGCTGAACAGACTTGGCCATGACTCTTATTTGGGCTATTCCAGAGAATAATAATAAAATTATGTAGATAAAAAGTCTACATAGCCATTTCTTAAATTCTAGCTTTGCTTTATCAAACAAAAGGTGCATTTCAGCAACATTTTTGCTGGACTGTCTGCTTAAAAACTCAGCAACACAAAGTCAGTTATGTCCAAAAGACTGCGATTAAAATAGAAAATTTAAATCTAACCCTTGTAGCAAGTCTCCAGACTTTTCTGATGGTGCATGCTTATCAGTAAAAACCCCCATTTTTAGCCCACACCCCCGATATATGGATATTAGTTTATAAATTATATACATATCTTGTATTAATGAAGTACATTATAAATCATACACAAAAATAGACATTTAAAAAGGATAAGATAAAGATGAAACAATGTTTTAAAATTTATTTTGTTTATTAATGGTACAAGAAACCTTTTTGCTCTCACAAAATTAATAATGGAGAATAAAATACTAATTTAAATAATATTTGAGTGAGAACTATATGATTGAATATGCTTCATTATTATTAAAAATATTGGTTTAACACTTTGTGATAACAGCAATTTGAAGGTCTCATTCTAAGTTGTTTGTTTTGAAATTTGTTTTTAACAGTCATCAGGGCTGAAAACAAACCCCGACTCACAAAGATGCGCAGATTCAGATGGCAGAAGTGTGCTGTTGGCTGTGCCTACTAAATCATGATACCTATTTTTCACTCCCACTCATTATGCAAAGGCTTTTCTTGAAATTTCCACAGTAAATTTTCAAATTCCCTGATGTTAACCAGATGTTCTTGCAAACCAAGAGGAAGTGCTGGATTTTCATATTTTTAACTCATGGGTTCAAAACCACTGAAATATTTTGTTTGGAAAAATTTTAAATAGGTCAGGAATTTCTGATTCCAAGTCTTTTAAGTGTACAGAGGGGTTTTATAGGTGACATAATATTTTTGGCATAGTATCAAGTAAATAATTTCCAAACATCTGTTTTCAAAATGCCTTCTCCACATCACCAGTTTCTTTCAACTGTCAGCCACTTATCACAGAAGAGGTGAGCAAATTTGGAACACTTATCTTCTAGTGAAATAAAAATGTGTAACTCATCTTTGAGTTTGAAAATCCTTCAATGCACTTTGCCATGAGATAACTGGTGAACCTGTGTGTGGTACAAAATATTTTTATGGTCACTTCCTACCTCATAGTACTACTTAAAGGTCATCTTGGTATAAAATTAACCACACTGATGACAGCTTCTAGCACCTTGTGCACTTCTGGCTCTAACTTGCTTGATGCAATATCTTACCTATGAACAGCACGACTTTTTAACTTAATTTGGTGCAATTTCTGCAAGCGTACCCATGAATCCTCTATTCTAGTCAAATCAGCCACTCCATCAGTGGTTACACTTACATGTTTTTTCCATAACACATTGCTTTTATTAAAGAACTCATTTGCTGTTGAGAGTATATCCAGAATATATCTTTCCTTTAGTGGTTCACAAAAAAGTAGTTCTACTGTATGTCATTGCTGAAAGAGAATCCAGCAATGCCTTAAGAGGAAACTTGGTAGAAATACCTGTACTTTCAGCCAGCTACATAGCAAATCTCCCACGTGCGCAAACACCTGCTTCTTCAGATTTCTAGCAATATTTTCTGTGCAACTTCCAATAGCGTTTGCTGACAAAGGAGTGCATTTTACTTTGGCTCTATATTGCTTTTCGTGTGCTATTTCAGCCATTATTACCACAGCAGAAAGAAAAAGCGTTTCCCCAATGGCATGTCTATTTTTGTCTCTCGCTACTAAGCAAGAATGCTGGTTTTGGCTGTGATAGAGTTAACTTTCTTTACAGTAGCTTTTATCATGCTATGGCTTGGATTTGTGCTGAAAACAGCATTGATGATAACCCAGGGATGCGTTAGTTACTGCTAAGCAGTGTTTGCACAGCCTCAAGACCTTTTCTGCTCCTCATCCTGCCCTGTCAGCAAGCAGCTGGGGGTGTATGAGGAACTGGATGGGGACACAGCTGGGACAGCTGACCCCAACTGATCCAACGGATATCCCAGATCATGTGGCACCATCCTCAACAATAAAAAGAAGGGGGAAGTAAGAAGGGGGTAATATTTGGAGTGATGGCATTTGTCTTCCCAAGTCATCATTACGCATAATGGAGCCCTGCTTTCCTGAAGATGGCTGAACACCTGCCTGCTGATGCGAAGTGGTGAAGGAATTAATTGTTTTGCTTTGCTTATGTGCACAGCTTTTACTTTCCCTATAAACTGTCTTTATCTCAATCCATGAGTTTTCTCACTTTTACTCTTCAATTCTCTTCCCCATCTCACCACAGCGATATGAGAGAGCGGCTGCCTGGGGCTTAGTTGCTGGCTGGGGTTAAACCACAACAGGAAGAAATCTCAAAAGAGGCTTCTAAGGGTTTACAATTAAGTTTAGTGAAATTATATATGTGATTGAGTATCACACAACTCTAAAAATATCACTGAAAAACTGTCAAGGTTTGTCTTCATTCTCTGGATGCTTCATTTTTAAATGCTTTGCTAATTGTGATGTCTTTATACTTTCATTAGCTATTATCTCAGGGTGCAATACACAATCGGGGTGAGGTTCACCATTAATGATAGTAAGTGTAAATCCATATTTCAAGTAGTCTTCGTGATAATTTCAGGCATTTTTGGCTGATTCCTCCTCAGTTCTGATTAGATCACCACTGGTTTTGCCTTGCAACGTAGCTGACGAGCTTGGAGCAGGTGAAGTGTCAGCTCCATCATTTTCTTGTTGTTCATTTGTGCTTATGTTTTTATCTTCAACCTGTGGGTTCTTTGCAGGAATCTCTCTAAGCCACTTGTCCATTTTGTGTTATCTTAGTTAAAACTAAATAATATAATGCATAAATCCACTCAACCAGCACACACAAACTGCAATACATCACACTCCACTGAAAGCAAACAAATGAATGAGGGCACCACCGTGAACCCCTCTGCCTTCAGGAGATGATGGTATCATGCATGACAGAACCTTGCAGGTACAGACTAAGTGAGGGCACCAGAATCAAGCTGTATCTTAAATACTAGTAAAGTATAACTTCTTTTTGCTTGTTTGTTTGTTTTTAAAGACAATAAATATAAGTAGACATTCTAAAATTTTCTTTGTGCACACCAACAGATCAGTCTCACACAAGCCACGGCTGCATACACCCTGCTTTGGAGCTTGCTACTCTAGACAACTTGTGAGTAATGCATAGTCTGGCACCAGCTCGTTTCCAAGTTAACTGGGTGACTGGGTTTTATAATAAATTACTGGATCTTTCAAATGTCTTCTTTAAGCTGGCAAAACTCAGCCTTTGTTCTTCAAAGGATTTGGAAAACCTATTGATAATGACAGACTACTTTTTTGATGCTAATGTGGCTCTGCCCAGTCTCTTGCTTGAAATTAAAAAATTAATCACATAGTTCTTAAAAGAACTTATAGCTTAAAAATCTCACTACTAAAAATACTTGTATAAAACTGGGGGGGGTAAAACTGGGGGGGGAAAGTGACTAAAAAAAGTCTCCTACGATCTCTGTAAAGCTTCTGTATTTCACTGCGGCTTCCCCCAACAAGTAAGGATTAATTATAGAGGTAAAATTTTCCTCAAATATTTGTGCATTTTCTCTAGAGAGCAAAAATGTAAAACTTACAGACCAGACATTGGTCGTAGAACCCTAGGAGACAAATGCACACTTATGTATATTCACACAAGAGAATGGAGGTTGTTTGTAACTATTACAACATTAGACATAAGTCCCAAAATTTAGGCCACAGATCCATGGTTGCACTTTGTATCATTGACAGCTAAAACAGATTTCTGCTGCAGTACTACTAAAAAACTCCAAGAGAAACTGCTGACCAGTTCCTGTCCCAAAAGAGAACGCTTTCTTCAGTCAGGATACAAAGTCAGACCTAACTTTACACTAACTCCATTATTTTCATTATAAGTAGTTAGCAGCTGTGGCAAGATAGCATACTAAGCACATACGTATGAAATACACATTATCACTAAGATGACAAAAAATGAGATGCTGTCATATGATACCTGGTACTATAAATGAAATTTTCCTTCTCTACTACTTAAGTCAGCATTAACTCATTAATTGACTAACACAGGCTTTTTCTTGGCCTGTGTATGCATTAAGAGGATGTTTCCATGAAATATACAGCCAGTAAGTGCCTGGCTCTGATTCTGAGGGGACAAGAACTCCAAACAAGACATGCAGTAGCACTGACTTTCTCTGCTGTCTGCCAAGGTGTGAACTCCTACTACAGCCTTTCCCTCAGCCGAGGTACTAACAGCTGAAAATCAGTTTTTCTACCAAGAAATGGATTTTCACTAAGTCTGGAGCACAGAGCTGGGTTTGCACTCTCTAGTCCTTTGCCAAATGTGGCCAAGAGCAAAAGTTCTCAGTCATGGGAGAGAGTAATCAAAACCTAGCTAAGAAAATAACAAAACAACAAATCAACAAAAGCAATGGCAACAATTAAAAAAAACAACCAAACAACAGACCAAAACAAAAAACAACCCGAGGCACATACAAGCGAGAAAAATTCTAAGCGAAATACCATAATTAAAATAGGCTGAAAGAAACTTTTAAGCCTGTAGCTGAAATTCAAAAAGCCTGTAATGAACCACCACCACGATAAAACACAGGAAAAAGGCATACAGAGAGGGTAACTTGGACGAGGGCTGATAAAGGTGATGGAAGCTCCCACCAGAGCGAGTCGGGACAGCAGTCAATCTAACACCAACCACTCGCATGATCAGTTTTTTCCCTTTGGTCACCTCCTTCCTCATTTTCGCCTGACTTACGTGATGCACTCGTGCCGCAGCGTCGTGATCGGCGTTATCTCAGCTGATCCCCCCGATCGGCGCCATAACACTCACCCCCCGCCACCCCTTAGCGCCCCTCACCTCAGTACGGCCCCACCAGACCCGCCCTCGCACCGCCTCACGCGCCTCCGCCCCGCCCCAGAGCACAAGGGCGCTGTTGCGCGCATCTGGTCGCGTCGTCCGGCGTCCACCGTGGGTTTCTCGCGTCGCCATGGTGCGGAGTAAGCGCGCTTCGCCGTTCCCGCCGCTGCGCGGACGTCCGCCTGCAGGTAGGGCCCGGGGCTGGTCTCTCAGGGGGGTGCGGCCGCTGAAATCAGCGTTCCTGTATGAACGTGGTTCCCGGTAGCGCCTGGCGTCCACGGACTCTCTGGGAGGGATCGCGCTGCCTCACCGCAACCGGCGCTCACGCACCTGTGGGGCTGTTGTCGGCCCCTCCCGAAGCCGGTGGGGCTGGGAAGCGGTGCTGGCAGTGGGGGCGCAGAAGGGAAGGGCGGGAGCGGTCGGGGCTGCTCCGTCCCCTTTCCCTGCGCCGGCAGGCTCCCGGGGCCCGGGCCGGAGCTTCACTCGGCCTGGTGTAGGCGCGAAGCCCAGCCCGCGGTGCTCTGCCCTCACGCTACGTGAGCAGGTACCGCACCCGGTGTTTTGGGACTGGGTCCGGTATGCAGTGAGCCGCCGTGGGCTCTGCGTCTGGAGCACAAGTCTGATGAGGAACGGCTGGGGTTGTTTAGTCTGGAGAAGGCTCAGAGGCTTTATCGCTCTCGATAACTGCCTGAATGGAGGTTGCAGTGAGGTGGGGGTCGGTGTCTTCTCCCCAGTGACAAGCGATAAGACAAGAGGAAACAGTCTCAAGCTGTGCCGGGGGATGTTTAGACTGAATATTACGAACAATTTGCTCACCGAAAGAGTGATAAGGCATTGGAACAGGCTGCCCAGGGCAGTGGTGGAATCACTGTCCCTGGGTGTGTTCAAAAAATATGCAGATGAGGCACTTAGTAATATGATTTAATGGTGGACTTGGCAGTTGTGGGTAGTGGTTGGGCTTGATGATCTTAAAGGTCTTTTCCAACCTATCTGGTTCTGTGGTGGAGCAGAGGCTCTGCTGCTCTCTTATTCAGGAATGTGCTATCAAGTAATAGACAAGTATCAGTGGCTTAATGAAATCTGTATATATGTTTAGTGTGCCAGTCTTATTCTTTGCCTCTTACTGTAATGTGGAAAATATATATTTTTTTCTTTTTTTACCTCACCTCCCCTTTGGAGTTACCTGACTAAACATGGTGCTTCTGAGTGCAGGCTGACAAGCCTTCAGTGTGGCACTCTAACCATGGCTCTACCTAATGGGTGGTTTGTCAAGATGTACTACTTGGTGTTCAAATGCATGCCTAGGTTTGTTGCAGAATCTGTAAGTACATACAGCTGGTAATCCACTCCTGCACTTGTCTGTTCATTAACTGTGTGGAGCTAGCATCTCAAAACACAGAGTTAGTAGTAGTACTTGGGTTTGTTACCTGTATGTATTGAGTTAAGTCTAAAGAGCTTCTGCAGATGTAACTTTCAGAACTGCTGTACAGCTGCTGCTGAGCCTAAACGAATTAGGTTCGCCCCGTCCCTCCCTGGTTTATTAGAAGCAGTTATGGCCTGAATAGCATGAGGCATAACTTGTGTGTCTCAGCTGTAACATCTATTTTGTTTCCTTTAAAGGTGTTTTTCTAGTGTTGTGCTTTATATCATTTGTTTTGAGCATGCTTTTACGTGAATTTGTGATGTAAGAAGTTTTTTTTCAACTTCGCTTGTGTCTGGTCCTTTCCTGGGTTTTTGTGTTTATGTGTGTGACTGATGGTTGAGTTGCACTTGAAAGGGCCTTTACACCCCTATAGTCAGTGACCTTGTATAGGTACTGGTTTTTGTTTCCATGGCAGCAAACTGAGTCTTGGTGAGGCTCATCTGCCCCTGCAGTGGAGGTGATTGTCTCTGGCAAAGGAGTAGGGATGTAAGAGTAGGAAAAAGTTGTTCCAACTTTGCACTCAGTGAACAAAGCGGGTTGAAGGTGGACACCTTTATTCTGACCACAGTATCCATAGGTAACCTTGGGATTCAACAAAGCTTTTGTTTTGTACCTTTGTTTTCAGTTTGGGTTTCGTGGTTTGGTTGTTCTGGATTGTTGGGTTTTTTTTTTCCTATTTTTGCAGGGAGGGAAGGGACATATTCCTCCTTCCTTATTTCCTTTCTTTAAAAATATAGGGTGGTTTAAATATGGAGATTAGCAAAGATTTTGGCACACAGTTCTTAAGTGTTAGGTTACGTGGCTTACAGGGCACTTAAAAAATACAAAAATACAGCTCTATGGTGGAACTTTGACATATCTCTTAATTGCCTTGGGAAAAAACAAATTACAAAACAGCTTTCTGGTACATTCCGGAAGCATCCATATTTAACTATTCCAGTGCTAGAGGTATCTTTGATCAGGCTGGACAGCTGCTAGTAGCAGCTATTGGCAAGTCAGTGAAGAGACTGAAAAGTCCTGTGTTATTCTTACTCTTATAAATAACTTTCTTCTATGTGTTTTTTGGTAGTAGACACAATTCCTGGTTGGCCACTTTGTCTTTAAATATTTTTTCCTATTTTGGGTATTTGTTTCCTTCCCACCTACCCCTCAACTCCTCCTTGTGCTTTTTGTAAAGCTTCATAGTGTTAAAGTGTCTGCCTCCCTGTGTGTCTGGGTCTCTTTACCCTGCTAAATTAAAACTAAAATGTATGTGTCTGGAAATCGCCAGTCCCGCACATGTGTGCTTAGTAAAGGTCCCAAACCAAAAGTCACAGATCTAGGTTCAGTTACGGTTTTTTACTTACTTCTAAAACTTTAGTTGTGTTCCCACTTGCAGTTTGACTCATTCCTAAAAGGCAAAAAAAAACTAAGCACCTAACAAGCTGTGGAAAAATACTTGGGATAACTTGCTTTGGTGTTCTGGATAAACTTGCTATAAAGGGAACTTGATGTCAAGAAGACATCAGTCTTACGAGCTTTCTTGAAATATTCAAGGATTTTTTTTGTGGTTGGATTTATTTATTATTTTTGTCATTCTTGTTTAAAGGTGCATTCTGCGTTATCTTCTGCTTAGAAAGACAAAGAAGTTTCATACCTTGTGAGCTGAGAGTATTTGAAATCTTGATTCTCTTTACTGGCAGATAATTGGAAAAGGCTGACACTTCCATTTTAGAGGAGACTTTGAAGTTAGCCTTTCAAAAGAAGTTGGTTCTGTCTAGGTATCTAGTGTATTTGCTGCTGTAAGATGACTATTCATTTGCTGCTAATACAGCACTATAATTATCTGTATGTATGTAGTTTTTAAAAAGCCAAATTGAGACATTGCAGAACTCCAGTACTGTGAAGCTGCTTTGGACATGACCGAAGGAGAATTCTTGTTCTTAAAACTGAACCTTCTACCAGGAAATATATGGCAAGTGATCAGATTTCGTAAAAAATGGGTGGTAGTTACAGATGGGCACATCTGCTACCCCCTCAGAAAGGCCAAATATATTTTTTGCACTGTTTAGCTGAGTAATTCTTGTAACTTTCCCCCATTGCCTATTAACGCCTGTCCCCAAATCTCTGAGTTTGAAAACTCTAGTCTTGATTATTCATGATAAAAATAGGAGCCTTGCTGTAAGATGAAACAACTTCTTCAAAATAATGAGAAATAAACATTAAGTTTGTTCTTTTTTACTCTTACAGTTTTAAAACTTGAAATACCCTCATGAGCAGGGAGAAAGTATTTATTTCAGCAAGATGTTTTGGATAACTTTGCCTGTTCTTTGTTCAGAACTGAATTTTCTGACATGCCTCAGAACTTAGATTGTTATTGTTAGGTCCTCTGTAGCTTAATTGGTGCTAATTGGGTTTGTGATTGGCAGTTATATTAATAAAATATAATTAAACGTGTTAGAACACAAGAACAAGGTAAGTATGCAGCTGGTTCTTATCTGCATTATTAGGTTAATTCTAGAATACCTTGACTAAGTCATGTGAAACCTTCATTGCTGAGTGATACTGTTTGACAGCCTGAAAGTGTTTAGAGATTGGTTCATTTGTTTTGCCTTTTAAAATTCAAAATAGAAACTATTACATCTGAGATTTATGGGGGAAGAATACATATTAACATAATAAGGTGTTATGATTTAATATAGTTAGCAGTGACTGAAACCCCTCTAATTTCTTGGTTATAGTACTTGGAAATCGATTTGAGTATGCCATGACAGAGAAGTTTAATGTCTTTGCTGGATCTATTTGTTTCTGTGTTATGTGTATGTTTAAAAGTGAAGCATAGAGTTAAATATGGAAAGATGATTTTTAAAGTACTTTTTTTCTTCTCTAAGTGTATGTAATGTAATACGTAATTCTGTAGATATTTGTACATAAATTGTGTTTTCTTCTTGCAGTCAAAGCTGGAGGTATGAGAGTGCCTAAAAAGCATGAATATGGACCTGTTGGGAAAAATGCTAAACCCCCAGGAAAAGACAAGACAAGGTACTGCATTGAAGGGCTTGTTCCCCTCTGTCCCATAGTTCAGAGGTAATGGGCTGAAAGTTGAAATCAAAAGACAATTCTTAATCCCTGAAGAGTTTAATTCTTCAATTAACTTGCACAATTTATAGAAAAAGGCAACTCTGAGGTAATCATCGACTTAAAACTTCCTACCCCTCCCTAAAAAAACCAACCCCAACTTCAAAACCTAAGGACAATGCCTTGCAGTGAAAAATAAAGGCTGAATCTCTTCTCTATTGTCACGTGTTATGGAACAGAAATTAAAACAATGTTTTGCCTACCTCTACCTAATAAAGTAATAGTTTCCAGTGAAATAAGAATGAGTTTTAGGCTGTCCTCATTCTGAAGGAAACTAAGCCCACATCTCTCATCCCCCACGAAAAGTGTTAATTCCTGTGTAGCCTGTATTTCCTATTTCAGTCCCAAATCAAATTTGACTTTTTCTGTTTTCTATTTCCTAAGCTTACTCAAGCTATTTTGCCCCAAAATGAAGGCGTCTTTCTACTTTTGAATAAGGTAGCAGTGACTGGTTGAAGTGGGCATCAAAACAAACATTTTCTTCACACTTTTTCAAACAAAGACTGAATGTTTTTCTGAAAAATACACATTTTTCTCAGATATCACTTAACAAAAAGCTAAGATGACCAATATATGGATAATTGCTATGATGCTCTTAGAGTCAGTGTGACCCTAAGATTTTGTTCAAAGGAGCCCAATGCAGTGATTTGCTCTCAGAACAAATCTGCTGTATTCTGACAGTGATGACCTTGTTGTGCAAGTAAGCAGGGTATATATCCTCCTCTGTATGATGATTAAGGTATTTGTGAGGAACTGGAAGACCTGTACTTTAGCCCATTGTCAGATAAAAATGGCATGTATCTTGCTGTGTCGCTTGCCTTCACCAGTAAGTTAGATGCTTCCTGTTGAAGACTTATAGAAAAAAAAAATCATAGAAAAAAGACTTGAGATTTGTGGGGATGAGACAAAACATAATGGTTAAAGTACTTTGTTCAGGGACCTGGATCTAAAATTCCACTTGGCACTGTAACCTGTGTGCTTTTAATACCTTTATCTGTTTTGTAAACATTCAAAATAATGTCAAAGTTGAGACTGGAACTTGGATATCTTTCTCTAATGAGTGCTCCTGCACCTAATGTACACTATTCTCTAGCCCGCCAAAACATTAAATTTTTGCTGTTCAGCGGCGCAGCTTCTAGAGGAAAGTACAGTCTGATCTTGCAGACTTCTCAGAGCAGGAGATAAGGGGTTTAGTCCCTTTAGAATGAGGACAGTGTAGAATTTGTTCTGTCCTTGGAAACTGTTGAGCATTATCTTACTAGGTTTGAGTAGGAAACACATCTGTTGTTGCTTTAAAAGTGACTTTGTCCTCCTGCTATGAGAAAGCACTTGTAAGCAAGAAATTTTTACCTGTAGAGGTGGGGTGTGATTTCTGTCAGGATGTAGCTGCTTCTCCTGTAGTCCAAATTTGGGACTAGTTTTGTGCATAAAAATAGAAACAAAACAAGATTAAATATTCTGTTGTATTTCTTAAGAATAGAACTTCCTTCAAGGAGTCTTTGTATTGTCCTCGTGATAGCTTGCTCTGGACTTGCTGAAGAGGCTCGTCCAAACTGAGAGCAGCTCCTGAATCTTTATTAAAGCACATCTGGAATTATCCTGAAAGCTGTGAATTATTCCTTACACTGCTGTGGATTTAGGGACATCAATTACTGCTTACTTGTAAGAAAGGAGCCACCTCTACTATAGTGTTTCTGTAGTAGGCAGGTAACAGTTTAAAAAGCCTGGATTAGTGAGGATGGGTCTGGATGACTTTGTTCTGATTTCCACTTGTTCGTTGTGTGGTTTTGTTTTTCTTTTCTGCGCTAAGATTTAAGTTCCCTATATTACTTCTGATAAACAGATTTACTTCTGCTGTTCCTAAATAGATGTTTGCAAGAACGCTTCCTTTTTAGTTGAAATGTGTACATTGCAATTGTGCTATCAGTGTGTCTGACAGGCACTACAAAGTACTGTAGTCTAGTAACATTTATGTGAAATAGATTATTATGCCAGGAGTTAAAAGGGAAGTGTGTGACTAGACTGACAGCTGAACTCAGTTTTTTTTGGACCAAGATGTTAATTTTTTTCCTCCAAAATGTTCTAATCGGTTATATAACTTTTAAATTAACTGTATTTAGCCATGCCAAGAAATGGTGTAATGACATTATTTCTTGGCAAGCTACAGACATCAACATTGTAGGTCTTTGGATTTCTGTTTTTCTTCTCACTGGCTTGGAGGACACTAACCTAACGTACAGGTTTTTGGAGTAAAGCTGAGCTTTCCTGTTTATTAGTTCTCTGCACCAGAATCAGTGGTTACTCAATACAGCATACCTACCCTCTTGGGATGCTGGATTTCATTCTCAGGTTGCAATCACAGAAGTCATACAGAACTTTGTAGTTTGGTACTACTAAGCAACTACTAAAGTAGTTGAGTTTTTGATTCAGGTGAGATTTTCTGAGAGGGTCAAAGTCACTGTCATAACTTAAAGTGGGTACTCAGAGCTGAGACTGGTCTTGGCAGGAGCTGAGCTTTTGAGACTTAGTTTAAAAAAAAAAAAAGGCATGCTTCCTATGAAGTTGCTGTGTAATAGAATATATATAATACAAATCTAATTTATATATAATATATAATAGTGCCTAATAGAATGTAATGCATCATGTTAATAACTAGATGCCTGCCTGACAGTTTTCTGAAAATACATTCCATTTGGCTATACCTCGTTATTTAAGAGAAGCAATTCAAAGTTGTGTGTGTTCTTTGGGTTTTGTTGAGTTTTCTAATAACTTGTTTTGTTGTTGAGGTGGTTTTTTGTTTGTTTGTTTGTTTGTTTGTGGCTTGATTCCCCCCCCCCCCCAAGAGTTAGAAGGGCTTTGTTTTTATTGATTGTCAGTTGTCTGGGTGTAATTTTGCTCCTGTCTTTACTATAGTCATAGTTACCTGATGACATAAACAGACCTGGAATAGCACATATTTGTCAGTGTGGCAAACTTATATCAATTGCTATGCTGAAATTTCAATAGGAAATGTGCCTTGCCTGATGCACAGAACCATTAACTTAGCTAAAGCAGTATCTGCTTTTTCAGAGTCATATTTAAGGTATCTGGGTCCATATGTGAGGGTAATAATGATTTTACTTGAGTTCATTTTAAAGATACAAAGGTGTCACTGCAGATAATTGTATCATGAGAAGAATATGCAATCCACAGTTCTTCCTGTTGCTGAACTAAATTATTTCATATCCAGAGATCGTTTGCTTATGCGATATTGGTAACATGGCTGTTTTTCATTGGTGTATGAAGAAGTTAATGGGATAATCTTGCACAAAAAGTTTTTGCTTGACAAATTGCTGCTGTTAAAGGAAACACTCTTCAAAAGCAGAGGGTGAATTTTTTTCATGGGTCTAGACTTGAATCAAGAAAATTCCTAAGTCAAATTTTGTAGTTCTGGATGTCAAATTTTGTAGTTCTGGATATCAATGCTCAGCTTCTGTGAAGCTACTCTGCAGTATAGGGGGAAAAAAGGTAATCTGTTTTGAGTTATTTAAGGATATATATATATATGTATATATATATAGCCTTTTGTATATCTAAATAAAAGTCTGCAACACAGATTTTTCAGTGTTCTATTCTGAGGCAGCATACCTTTTTTTAATATCCTAGTCTTTAATGTGATTAAAGGATTTAGCTCCAAAACCTAAATTTCTATTACAAAATATTTTGTATTAAGCCTGGAAAATTAAAGTGCCAAGTGTTTCTGTGAGATGGAAATGCTAAATACATTCTTGTTTTGCTTTACAGTGCCATTGCCAGTTTTTCAAAACCTCAGAACATGGGTGTCTTGGTAGCAGAAGCACTGAGCAAAGTAAGTATCTCTGGACAAACAAGGTATGTGTTTGTTAGGGCTTCTTCATAAAACTGTATGGTAAAAAAAGTGAATTTTCCTTAAACTGCTGTCATCTGACACTTGTAGGTTTCTCATCTACCACTAAATTTTTTTGAGGTAGTCTATTTCTTCAGCAGTTGTATGGCTAGAATAGAACTAGCCTTTCCTCCTTACTCTGGTGTGTTTGATTCCATTTCTATTTACACTAAGTAGACCCAGGGTAGTTATGTACACCTTTTACAGAAAATAAGGTGTGTCTGTTCTTTAAAGTGGTATGTTGATTTAGATTTATGGAAATGGGGGGAGGATTATCAGTGACATAGTAAATTTGTGGCAGAGCTGGGATTACATTTGAGAAAGGAACCTGGTCTTCAAGTCTTTATCCTACTGTGGAAATAACTTTAACTGCTGTAAGGATCCAATTCACAGAAGCGAAAAGATGGCCTCTTGCAGCAGGTGGGTAGTGCCACTGCCAAGTGCTTATTGGACACCAAGACAGCAGGTTAATGTCAGACTATTGCAAGTCATCCCTGAGACAACAGGCACAGAATATTCCACTGCTGCTGCTTATGCAGCTGTTTCACCTGACGCCTGACATTAGTCAGTCAAGCATCTTCTTGAATTCTGCCTTGAAAAGACTATGAGATCATTTAAAATCGTGTTGCAGAGCTGTTGATGGACCCTTTTATGCCTACAAAGACCACTGCCTGATACCTCTTGCTAGGCTGTTGATGTAGACTGTTAACACCTACGTTTTGCAAGAGCTGATTTAACAAGCAGTTTCTTAATTTGCATGCTAATCTGAAGATCTGACAATTAGAATCTATTTTTCATATACTTGCAGTCTTTAGATTGTTAGGCATACAAGAGTTCCTCATCCACAGAGCTTGGTTAAGATATCAGTTGCATCATTTCAGCATAAGCCTTTCATCAACAGATGTGTATATAGTTTTAGTACGTAGATGTTGAATTTTTGAATTGACTAGTTTGTTAAGAAGAACAGATACAACTCATGCTATTTCTCCTCTGCTTGCCCCCATCTCCTCTATTCTGACCTACCATTTCCTTCTCTTGGTTTCCATAATCTCATTACATGAAACTTTTGCAGTAGTTTAGAAAGTGATAATTTGATACTGCAATGACAATGACTTGAATCTAGGAAAGTAAGAATTTGAAGTAACTTATTGTTAACTCTGGCATACTGATTATTTGGTCTGCTTTCCTGATCTTTACAGGAAATTCTATGAACTACTAATAAAAAGGGGGGGGGAATTAATGTAGTCAGGCTGATACCACTTTAAAAACATAAAATATAATTAAATGTAAAGAGGTGCCCTGAGTTTATCTGTTGATTATTTGAACTTCTTGTGGAGATAAGTTTTTAAACTACTTTTACATGATAAAATTTAGGAATAAAATAGCGTAAAAGCTGTATTTTATAACAACTTTTCCCCCCTCCACCCTTTAATGTTACAGATGAACCATAAAATTAATGCAGCAGCATTACAGGTGGCTCAACAAAAGCCTCAGCCTGCCTTGGAGAAGTTCATACTGCCTAAGAGAATGTACATTATTCAACAGCCACGGAAATGTTAAGATACTCATTAAAATACTCATGCTTACTTAAAGTGAGTTTCTATACAAAATAGCACTTCACGCACTGTGGTGAAATGTTCAAAAGCTATGTGCCTTGTATCTCACTGTATTTTTGTTACTGACAATAAAATACTTTATAAGAAGAGTCACTAAATGTACTTAGGATTTATTTAAATACCGTGGTGTATGTAATCTGGTTTTACTAGTGTACAGTAATTACACAATGCTGAGAAGTCTAAGAGCTTCCTTTACAGTGTGAATTTTGACTGAAGTACTAGAAACTGTCAGCTTTTTTTTTTTTTGCCTCCCTTTTTTTCCTTTTTTTTTTTTTTTTTTTTAATAGCAGCAAAGCTGAAGTGAACATGATTCTAAGTAAGCAGGCCACAACTGAAAGGCATGTTTCTTTTTGTTTTAATTTAGGCTGAGGTGTTCCATGCTGAATGTATGCCTTGGGTGTACTGCACAATAAGAAACTTGAGCAAGTCCTGGGGAAGTTTCCCATGCAGTGGAAAAAAATATCTTTTTCCTTGCATTTCTTTCTGTAAGGAAATCTGATTTCTTTCCTGGGATCCAAACAGTAGGAAGAACCAAGTTGAAAATAGTCTGTTTGTTTGAATCTCTCTGGGGTTGGGGAGGATGAGTGAGGGAAGTAGAGGGAGTTGAACCTCTGGGATGAGAGGGCAGACATGAAGGAGGAGGAGGAGGACTCAAGGTGAAGGCAGTGATTTGAGGATGGAGTTTAAAGTTGGTAGAAGGGCATATGGGCCTGAAAAGCAATGAGACTGAGCATGGACTGGTAGTAATACAAGCTTGATAACAGGGAGGAGCAATTGTAAATACAAGTACAGGCAGTACCCTTGAGCCTTGCCTGCTTATGCTGTCAGCAAAAGACAGTACAAATAGTCAATCCTGCGCAGTCCAGAAGATCGTACTCTCCTACTGCTAATTGTCTGGTTGGGTAGCTCAGCTGACTTTGTTCTGAATTTAATTCTGCTGGGACTGTTCTTTGGTTTGGTTGGGTCTTTTTCTTTATTAAGGTAATGCTTGCAGATGAATATGCCATTAAAAATGTAGTTGAGGAGTCCAAGTAGACATAATATGAAAGGTAATGCTCAAAAATATTTATATTGTCAACGAGGCTTCTTTTTATTGTGTGCTTTCCAGATGACTGCAGTGAAAAGCTATTACAAATATATTAAACACTCGCTCTTACATAGAGTGATCACAGGTGGGCTACCCAGAATTAGTGTTAGCATTTAACATGAATGTCTGCTTCATTTCATCCATCCATAAAATGTAAATAACTTTATATGTTGATTAAAGATTAAATTATGATCACAGGAGGTGGTGATTAGTAGTATGTGCAATAAACAATTTGGTTACACCTTGAATAAGTAGGAAAGATTAAAATAGTGCTGCTCCTATGAAGACTGCTAGGGTTTTTTTTTCCCCAGATTTCTTAACTGACTGGTAGCTACTTGTAAAATATTGTCACTGTTATTGAGACAACAGCAGCAATATACTTTATGGATATTTTAAATTGTAGGTACATGATTTGGAAAACATCTAGTTCTGCCTTTATATATCCTACACTTTCCACTGCCTGAGCTGACTGTATATAAATAAGTATCAATATGAATGTAAATCATTTGAGTTAAAGCTGTCCATATGTGAATTGATTTATTCATGTTATCAAGGCAAAAAATAGCACTGTGCACTGTAGTATGTCAGTGCTTCCTACAGGAAGACTATTAGTAAAATCCATATGATTCTAATCTTTATCCTTTTTGTTTCTGAGGGCCTTTAAGAAGATCACTTTCTGTGAAATAACCTGCTGCTGAAAATTTATTTATATTCTGGCTAAGGGTTTAATGCAAAACGAGATCTTGCAGGCAAAGGATTGTCTCTTCCAGAGTCAGATCCAGCTTTCCCCTGGATGCTAGATTAACTAGACACCCAGTTGTTCTGGCCAATTTATGCTTAACGCACACCTCAGTGGAGAAACCATTTGGATACCATTTCCTAGTGCCTGGAAGAGATGAGACTTCTGGTGCACTATAGAAGTAGGTAACTTGCACCCTGCTGTGGAGGGAGGTGCTTCCTGCTGTGAGGAGTTACTCAGATACTGTGGGAATGGAGATACCTGGGATCCTTATTTCTACGTTACATCCCTAGTGTGGTTGGAAAAATTACTAGCTGTGTGCAAATTGCTCTGTGGGAATTCAACCTGTTACTGCAGTGCTTCATCACTGCAGCTGTGTAAACACCATGTTGTGATGCAATGTTAACATGGCTGCAAGTAGCAGTGAATAAACCAGTGGATCTGACTACCCTTCTCTTGGTTCTTTATTTGATTTTGTACTTTGTTTTTTGTTCGGTTTAAATGAATGTTATTTAAACTGTTAGTAGTATGTTCAGGGTAGGGATGGCATGCTCAGTGTAGAAGATAGCTACAGGAAATTACTTCTGTGACAAATCATGGCATACACTGATTGCTTATGGATGTAATACTTCTGTTTTAAAAGGACCTGTCTACTACTATGTGCAATGCACATTTAGCAAGTTCAGTGCTACACAGATGAGTTTAGCATATACAGTAATTCAGGTTCTGGAAGTGTAGTGTCTACTGTATTGGCAAACAGGAGTTATGCAGCATAGGGCTCAGCATGTGCTTCTGAGAGGCTTCTAAGAAGCAGCAGTCCTGGAAAAATGAACCCATGCACGTTCAATGCCTGGCATCTATGTATGTATAGAACATACATGAAGTGGTAGTATGGGACTTCCAAACAGCCTCACAGAAAGCCTGCATTAATGTAAAGTATCTTCCATGTTCTACTTGTGTAAAAATTTTCAGGTATAAAAAGAGGACCTAACAAAAAGTCAGGAGGCCAAATTTTGGTAAATTATTTCATTATTTTTCTAAATGTAAAGCAGGTGCAAGCTCCTCTTCTGCTGTAACATACCTTGGGGAGCAGGAAATCCTGGCAACTGATGGATTTTTATTTTTTTTTTTTTCCCTGCTTCTGTAGGATGCCACCAATGCAGTGGCATTGCAGGTAGTGTTTCATACTTGCTTTTCATGTGAGCAACACTTACTAGACTTTGGCTGGAATCTGGAAGATTTGTGTAGAGAACAAACTACCTCTTCTGCTTAAATGGATTTTATAATTGAGACCATCGTATAATTAAGAGCATTCCTTTTTCAATCAAGTCTGGTTTTTACTTGTATTTTGACAGCAGCACTGTCAGCGCATTATTTTCTCATAATTTATTTCTATTTGTTAAGGCGTCCTGCTTATAATATTCTTAACAACAAAAGCTAAACAGGAAACTAAAACTGTATTTTGAGCTAGTAAGACAACTTAGTTTTTCATCCTGTTTGTGCCTTCCACACTGTAATTTTAGTTCGTGTTTGCACCATCATTGATGCTACTATAAAGTTGTCTTATGTTTTAGGAAGTTTGTTTTATTTAGTTCAATTCTGAATTCAGTACTTTGCCTTCGTTATTTAAATATGAACTAAAACTAAATATGGAACATAATGAACAAGCACAGCTGGTTTGCTAAAAAAGTCAAAACCTTGTAGGAAGTCTATTTTCAGGCTTCTTGGAGGGTTATTACAAATGATGCAGGCATTCTACAAAAGTGGCATGGTTTTAGGAAATTATTTCTTCTGTTGATCATTATTTCATCATGTTGATGTACATAATATGGATTAATATGCAGTTGTTTTTACCTTTAGACCTCAAAACACCTTACAGAGATAGGAATGACTGAAGCCAAGTGGCAGTAAAAGCAGTGAAAACTAATTTCAATAAATGTTGACTGGTTCAATGTACTGGTAAACTTGGTAATGTCACACATTCTATTTGATGGCCTGTGTAAGACATACGGGCCTTGGTGTACTTCTCTGCAGGGATGGATTTCCTCTTGGGTGAGGAAAGTCTCCACCTTTAAAACCCTGACACGTGGAGGGTGGATGGTGCTTAACAGAGCTATGTGGGAATTTGGCAGTGTGCAACTTTAAACTGGTCTGGAATGAACTATAGTAACCCCACCTGGCTGATCAGTTTAGCTGCAGAAATGTGTACTTCATGCTTCTGGACCACTTGTGATTTAAATTTTTCTAAAGAGGGTAGGTGGTGGTGGGGTTCAGTGTAGATATCAGGGTTCCATTTGTTCTGGCTTCTAGGCCTATGGCATTGTCTGTTTCTTGTCCACCCCACTCTTGGCTGATGGGCTGCTGCTGTGCTAGTATTCTGAAGAACACATTACTGAATCAGATGTGTACTCTGTTTTCAGTCTTGCTCAGCTACTGTAAACTTTAAAGGCACTTTGACTTCCCTGCTGAAACCAGTCATAGTTTTCCCTTTATTCAGCAAAACCATAAACAGAACAATGATCCAATGCAAAAGCATGTTTATTATACTTGTCAAACCTGACCATGGATTCTACTCCTCATCATTATTCCACTCTTGCTGAATTTTAACGAAAAACTTTTAGATAATTTTACTAGAAGAAATTTCAGTCTGGCACTTCATTTATAACAGGCCACCAATGTTTAGTTCATTCTTCAGTTGAAGAGAAAGGACTATGACAATTCTGAAGTCAAAGCATTGCTGACTCTCCAGCTAAGAGAGACTCTCCACTTAACAAAGACTTTCCAATTCTCCAATTGTTCGCTAACACTTAAGATTTTATAGAGGTTTATGACTCATATCAAGAGTAGCTTAAGAAATTTCAGTACTTAACTTTTATATGTATACTGGTTTTGCCACAAGAGGCTGCTATGCGCCTATGGCTTATTCAGGTTCTGCTAGTTAAGTTAGCCCTCAGAAAACAGCTATTTTCTTACAAGGAGGTATATTTTAATCTGCTGAGGAAGTTTCAAAGAAAAAAAAGATTAGTTTTTGAAAACATAATTTGGTATTTCACAGAAGACATGACTCCCTAGAAGTTGTAAAGAAGCAAAAGGCATAACCTGATGGTAACAAAAGGTGGTATCTGATTCCTTATCTTTACTGTTAAGCCTTGCTGGTTTTGTAGATGCTTTCACATTATGTTCCTAAATATGGTCACTTCAGAACAAATTTACTGCTTTATGAACCAGGCAACACTGAAAAGTTGCAGTGTTTCATATTCAACAGTTACACATAAAGGGATGAAATTTCTGAAACTGAAATACTTTATACACAGTTCACTTCTGGTGATTAGTTCAGAAGTTATTTTTATGTAAAGGAATGATTAAGACTTTTTCGAAGCTATTATTAAAAACTGGTTTATATAATGGCCATTATCTTAGATGCATAATAGGCATTTGCTGTATACTGAAACAGAGCAGTCACAAAAATGAAGACTGACTTTAAAATTTAAATCCAACCTTCTACTTTCATTGTTCATAACTTTCTTAAATTCCATCTAGTTTAGATTTTCCATATTTGGTATGTTTTTTCAAAGTTAAAGACTTGGAGCAAACTGAACTATCTTTAAGCTACACAAGCCTTAAATATTTGTTCTTTTTAAGTTACTATCAGGAAATGTCAAAAGCAATGAAAAGCAAGATTATCTATTAAAAAAACAGCTGAAATTGAAAACTTTTAACTCTGTTTACTTTGTGGATCTCAGCTGTAAAAAGTAAAACAAGTCAAAAAGCCAAATTTAGACCGAGATGATTTTGTTGGAGCTGTTCATGGGTGCCAGTCAAAGATGGGTAGACATATAACTGCTGACCCACAGTGTGTGTGCAATTGAATTCATCCATACAAAATCCTTCTGAGGTTTCTAAACACACTGCTTTAAAATTTGTTATGAAGAGCCCTCCAATTATGTTGAAAACTCTGGCTGCTGGTCCTTTAGTAGCAGCCTAAAATTGGCCTTGCTGCCTTGCATTGTAATGAAGAAAAAAAAAAAGCGGGGAGCTAGGGGGTGGTGTGTGGAATGGGTGGCAGAATGTCCCGAACCTCTGCAGGCCTTGGCTTTAAGGAATTTAGAAACCTGTCTGGCAAAATTGGGTGCACTGCATGCATTTGCTGTTTTAAATGCATATACTGTTCTAAACTAATAAGCTTAAATGACCAGACCTTCCACAGAGGTCAGCTTCCCATATTTTTTTTCCAAAAGTACATAATTGAAGGATTTGGGAATAGGAATAGGTGAACAGAAGAGAAGCAAAGCATCAGGAAGGACAATAATAAAAATTGAGCTGGGAAACAGTGGCCAGAAAAGAACATAGGGAACAAATTATTAATGGAAACAAAGGTAATAAATGTAAGGGTATTTGCAGTATTTTAGTTGATATCACTGATTATTATTTTTTACTATTTATTATATTAACACTTATACAAAGTAGCATCTACACCTATGGAAACTGCTGACAAAAAAGCATCATAAGAGATTAAACATCACAAATACAACAAGTTCTGATTTGTTATCACTGAAATTACAGTGGTTCTGTACAGAATATGCTGCGGACAGCAAGTGCAAGACATAAGTTGGTGCATGTAGCGATCATAAAGTAGTTTAACACAGGTGGTTTGTAACTTGATAGTAAGACTTTCTTGTTTTGCCTGTAAAGCATGTGTCCAACTTCTAGCCTGGTTTCATAGAGAAAATGGGCGTATGTGTAATCCATGTGTGCATGCGTACTTGTTCTCCTTTCTCACTTTCCCCGCTGGCTTTAGAGCCAGTTGGTTCATTTCACATAAAATCAACTGAAAATAATACTTCAGTGGAATGGTATTGGTTGAAACCAGGTAGCTAACATGAGACTACCTCCTGCTATTCTCCTACTACACAAAAATGGCATCGCAAAAGGAAGCAGAGGAAGACATCAAATAACAGTGGACTGAACAGACATTATGAATGCTGCTTTTACAGACAAAAAACATAAATGAGAACTTAGACCTTCTTAGACATCTGCAAATCCAACAGTCACAAAGCTATTGAATATAAAGTGGTGCTGATTCTACTATTTACAGAACAAGCTGTTTTCTTAAAATCAGTAAATGGAGAATTTTCTACCAAATTATTATTTTGCATGAGAATGAATCTGACAGGATAAAAGCAGCTACACTTAAAGAAAGCTCCTAGAATTTACAAAATTAACTTCTTTGAAGGACCCTCCAAACCCAAGCATTGAGATAGCAGGTTAAGATGAGAAGCTCAAGCTAACATAAACAATACTGACACTGAGCAGAAACAGTAAAAAGTCTTGATTTCTTATTTCATTAGTCCCCAGCATTACAGTGAACACTGCAGCCATTATATTTCAGCTGTGTCTGAGGTTCTTCTTGTCTCCCCCACCCCAAAGGCTTTAAAATTACTAGAAGCTTGTATGATAATTCTGAGACTCTGAGGACAGCCATAACTTTTGTAAGAAGGAGAAAAAAGAGCTGAAGAATTTCAGTGGCTGGGAATGGACAAATGATCTGAACAGAGGGCAGAACAGTTAAAGTAGAAAAACAGCTGTGGGCTAAATTCTTCCCGAAAGGAAGCTACTGATGAGAGCAAAAATCTTTATGTTGCTGGTATCAGAAGCATTGCTCTACTGAGACAAATAGGGAAGCACTAAAATCAAGCCCTAGTTAAAAATATTTTGATTCTGAGCTTCCCTGTGGAACAGCAGGACTGAAATCCAGTTCACTGTAAATATAACTTCAAAACTTCTGGGTTCATACACAGAGGAAGAGACAGTGAGCACTGGGCCTGATGAGTAATAGATCCCAGAATGGTGGAATTGTAGCTCATTTTTTTGTCTCAGGTTTCAGAGACAAAGACAAAATCATAAAGGGGTGCCAGAACTAAGACATTTCCCTCCAAGAGAGAGAAAATTCCTTTATTTCCAGACATATGCCTCATCGCATAGTCAAAACAGAGGGAAGAAAACATGATCAGGAGGATTCTCTACTGGAAGAAAGAAAAGCTGCAGGCTGAGTCGTATGCAGCATCCTACTCACGTTCTGGGACAAGTCTTTAGCTACTTAGCTGCTGAAGCGACAGTGAGGGAGGTGCAAGAGAACCAATGGCTCTGTGGTTGTGACCCCGAGAGACTTTGCCTCCATGTCACTGTGCTCCGCTCATGCCATACAAGGCAGTCGTGTCAGATGTTTCTAAGAGGATGCTCTTCATGTACACAAGCCTGTAAGTTGTTTCTGCACACATAGAATGGAGTCTCTTTTGTACCCCTGACACTGAAAGATGCTCTGTGAAATGCACGGATAGTGGAGAAGAGGTTCTAGAATATTCTGGCACTGCATTCTGTAGTTAAATTAAGATTCAGTTTTTCATGATGAATTGCATATGAAAATAAATCATAGTTTTCTGAGAAAGGCCTGAAAAATTTAGATGTATTTTGGATTGTCCCTACATTTTCCTTGTTTGGTGTGAGGAGGATTAATTAATTCATTAATTATGTGAAATTGTATTCTAGAAATTATCTGCAGGGAAGCCGAGTACCTTGGCCTTGTCCAGGTAATAGCTGGAGCATCGGACATTTGGGGTGGAAGAGGCAAGCAGTCTGAGGTTGGGAGAGAACACATAAGATGAGTATTTCTGTTAATATTACTGTTATGCTCATAATGCTGGCATTCAAACCATTACGGCTAAACGTATGTCTTAATATTTTAAAAAAACCCCACTACTTTAACACTAAAGCCATTAATGTGAGGTGGTTATCCAAATGTAAAAAACAGCTAGAGATAATGCTCTTTAGTGGCTACTTTGCCACAGCTTGTGGAAGGTGGCAATGACCTCAGTTAATGCACCAAAGTAAACCAACAATGCTTCATTTTCTTATAAGCCACCTTTTCGTAGCATCATAGAAGCAATTAGGTTGGAAAAGACCTTTAAGGTCATCAAGTCCAACCATTACCCCAGCACTGCCAAGTCCACCACTAAACCATGTCACTAAGGACCTCGTCTACACGTTTTTTGAGCCCTTCCAGGGATGGTGTCTCAACCACGGCACTGGGCTGCCTGTTCCAATGCCTGATCACCCTTTTGGTGAAGAAATTGTTCCTAATATCCAGCCTAAACCTCCCCTGGCACAGCTTGAAGCCGTTACCTCTTGTCCTATCACTTGTTACCTGGGAGAAGAGACTGATCCCCACGTCACTGCAACCTCCTTTCAGGCAGAGAGTGATAAGGTTCCCCCTGAGCCTTCTCTTCTCCAGACTAAACCACCCCAGTTCCCTCAGCTGTTCCTCGTAAGACTTGTGCTCTGGGCACGCGAACCCTTCACCAGTTTCATTGCCCTTCTCTGGACCCACTCCAGCACCTCAGTGTAATGTAACCTCTTGTAATGAGTGGCCCAGAACTGAACCCAGTATTCGAGGCACAGCCTCACCAGTGCCCAGTACAGGGGGATGATCACTGCCTTGGTTCTGCTGGCCACAGTGTTTCTGATACAGGCCAGGAAGCTGTTGGCTGCCTTGGCTGCCTGGGCACAAGCTGGCTCATGTTCAGCAGCCATCAGTCAGCACCCCGAGGTCCTTTTCTGCTGAGCAGATTTCCAGCCACTCTTTCCCAAGCCTGTAGTGTTGCATGGGGTTGTTGTAGCCCAAGTGCAAGACCCGGCACTCTGCTTTATTGAACCTCATACCATTGCCCTTGGCCTATCGCTCCAGTCTACCCAAATCCCTCCATAGCGCCTTTATATCCTTCAGCAGACCAACACTCCTTGCCAACTTGATGTCACCTGCAAATTTACTGAGGGTGCACTCAATTCCCTCATCCAGATCGTCAATAAAGATGAAGAGCTAAATACTTTAACTCTTACTACTAGGCATCATCTTCAGCCTTCAGATTGGTTTTGCAGCTCTCTTCTGCACCCTAATATTTCAATATCTTGGAAAATATGGATAGTCTGGAAACAATGTTCTACTGCTGTTTTTACCAAAGCTGTATCATCCATGATGATTATATTCAGAGTAATACCACCTCTCTGCCCATGCTCACTAGTCCTGGTTTACATAGGCAAAGAGCACGCTAGGTCTTTTTTGGTGCAGCAACTTTCATATTGCACAGCTTTACCGCCACAGACCCAAATCCTGTCGAGAAGTGCCACTTCCCAGGACAGAGCACGTCCCTTTCCGTATCGTGGGCAGGCGACACTGTCCTCATTCCTGAACTTAAGAATTCCCAAACTGTCTGTCCTATATCCCTTGCATGGCCCACTTCAGCAGGTAACCTGGATCACTCTGATACATCTTCTGTCATTATTATTCATATTCCACTCATCTTTTTGTCCTCTGCAAATTCTTACAGGCAACTGTAATGTAAGCGAGTCCCCAAGGGAATGTTTCTGCTGTTGAAACATTCGCCTACGGAGAAACGTGACGTCCATGGGGGTGACCCCACCAGGCCGCGGAGGGCGGGCGTCGTATTGGCAGCCCCGCTGCCCACCTTCTCCCGACCGCCCCTTATGGAACTCCGGACGCGCAGCCGCCCTACCGGGCCTGGGGAGCCACGGGCTCAGGCTAAGGCAGCGCCGAGATCTGCCCTCGCCGCCCGACTCCGCTCCGCCCCGGCGCTCCCCGCCCCGCGGAGCGGCCCTGTGGAGAGGCGGCCGTGGGGTGCGCGGGGCGGGGACTGCTGCTGCCGGCTC
>JANHGB010067926.1:0-34254 GCA_026283785.1 Coracopsis vasa
CAATTCCCTACAAACTGGACTGAAGAAATGAAATCCAGCTTACAACACACCACTGCTGATGGAACCAGTCTGGCTTTCAGAAGTTGACAGAAAACTGTTACCTATCTTCCTCACTGTAAAAGCAAGGGACTGCAAACACCCCAGAACCTATGCTCTTTGTTCTCATTTATAAAATCAACATTGTTTTCTGATTTACAAAAGGGACACATTTTTGATACATCACCTCCCTTAAACTATTCTAAACTGACAAAGCATCTCTCACAAGTGACAGATTTAGCTCGGCCTGAAGAACTTTAGCAAGATTGTCCCCCTGAGTCCCTGATCAGAATACCTCCTCATTCTCAAGGCATCCCATAACAGAGAAAGAGTTGCAACATAAGCCACAGAGGGTGGACAGAAGGTGGGAAGAAGAAAGCAAGTCTTTCAGGTTAAACAAGATAGTTCTTCTGGGACAGGAAAAAGGGAGCTGTCAACAGCCAGGATTTTATTGCCTGGCTATGAAACAATTAGGAGGAGCTGGCATCTGGTCAAGAAGATGTAAAGGGTTACATGAAGTAAGTTAGGTAGCTCAAATGCTCAAGGAATCTTAAAAGGAATAGAAAGAGGAAAAATAGTAACGCTGTCTGTTTTATGAAATTCTGTTAGCACTGGGGATTAAAAACCTCTAAAATCATTGTGTTTCCTGGCATTCTGAAGTCAGTCAGAAAAGTCACTCAATATTCATACAATTATGTTAAGTACAATATAAACAAGAAAATGGTTTCAGATATCTTTATTTTTTAATAACACAAAGGCAGGAGTTATTGCTCTAAAGATGTATTCAAGAACCCAGGATTCCAGCTGCAGAACTAAGAGCATGATAGTAACACACTAACACAATGGTAATAGACAAGAAGTATCAAAATACTGACTGTAGAACAGCAACACGCTTTTTGGCTTGTTTGGGGTTCTTTTCGGTATTGTGATGTAGGGGTTAAAGTCATTTTAGCAACTGAGACAATAACATTAGAAACAGTTCTCAGTGCTCCTATTAAGTATTTGATGGTCTTAAATTACCTTATTCTACAGAACAAAATGATCAATTGTGGCTGAGGCAAGCACACCTTTTAAGGAAGGCAAAAAAAGATACCAGACTTTAAATGGCCGAGAAGTTAGAAAAACAGGTATTTTCAACTAAAAACACTGCTGGCACAGATCTCTCCCACAGACAGCAGTTATTTATTTCCGAGACTCGCATATCTCTAGCTTTTAACTTCTAGATTACTCATGTTCAGCACATAATCCATGTCTGTACCTGCAACAACTACTCCGTTTTAAGGTCATCACAAACATATTTCCACATATTAAAAAAAAGTATTGAATTTGATACATTAAAGTGATTTCTCTTTAAACATCAAAGTTCACAAGTGTTACTGTGGTTGCATAGTTTAACACATACATCTGACTATCAGTTTTCTAAAAATACCAGGTTATAAATTTAGCAGTTTACTCAATAACCACAGAAGCATCAAGACAAAGAAGTTGGATATTCACAGGGAATAAAAAAAAGGGTATTAAAAAGCCATCCAACAGAGCCCCAATTTTAAAAAGTCCAGTGAAAATGGCTCACTACATAAGTATGTACTTAGACGGCACCATCTGAACAATTATTTTTAGAAAGTACTAAGACTGCAATGCATTCCAGCACAGTAAGAAGTCACAACTGCCATGAAGCAGTAGCCTCAGGGCTATGTTAAGACTGCTCAACAATTTAAATAGGCTGGTGCATTTAATGAAAGATCTAGGCATTAGTTAAAGAACAATGTTTTGTGGTAACTGATTAAGGAAATTAATTGGATTCAAGCACAAGCATCTGACTAGTTTACTCCAACTGCCAGAAGCAGAAAACAGGAAAAACAAAAGTGCTCTTTACCTACTACCAGTGGGTCCAGTTCACCCTCCTGCCACCTCTTCTCACACTCAGCTTCAGAACAAAGCTTTCCCCTTTCCTAATCTGAACATTAAAAGTCAGTCCTATTCTTCAAAACTAATTTCCGATGGCAAAAAAGAACAAAAAGTACACGGGCATGTGTGTGCTGCTCACTACTGCCAAACATAAGGGTTTTATTTGAGATCTTGCAAGACCATTTGAGTACAGAATCCCTTAGAGGGGGAAAATTAAAAGCTTTCTGCTTTCTAACAAATAACTTTTCACTCTTAAAGCAAAACCTAAGTTTTTTCCACTTTCACAGCTCGACACTTTCAACATACCTCCTCTTGACACAAACCCACAGGAAACCTCAGAAGATGCAGTACTTCCCATATTGCCCATTATGTCATTTTCGGCTCACTTGTTTTTAAGTAAACTTGGAGAGTTTGAGGCCTAATTAAATACCATTTTCACAAGAACCTTTTTATTTTTTCTAATAATTTAAATGGACTATAAGTAGAAAAGGCTTTACAGATATAACACTCTGAACCACAGGAGAACCCTGTTTCACAGATTCATAGGGCATCTATGTAGGAGACAGCATGCTCTGACCGCATTAGACCTGTACACTCTCATTTAAACTTTGATTTATTGACTGGATCTTCAGATAGGAAGACGCCAGGTTTAGGTTTTATAAAAGACATCTTTATGACATGGTAACAGAAGGACTGTGGAAGGCCAAACAGATCTCCTAAGGAATGATGCATTAGAAGTAATTTTCTGCCTAGGCCTCCATTTCTAGTGCGGTTCTGTGTGATGGAAAAAGGAGTCATTTCTTTCCCAATCCCATTTTTGTCAGAAGATCCTGCTTAAGGAAGGCCAAGATCCAAACCCAGTCATCTTCCAGCAACATAAATGGCTCTCAAGATCTTCTGCTGAAGGCTTGTGATGCAGTATAAAGGTTAGAAGATGTCCTGAAGCAATTTGGAGGGAATGAAGAGGGAGAGAAGAGTCACAAGATGCACCAAAGTAATAATGCATGTAACATAGTTCCAAATGACTTCAATTCAGAATGAAAGAGGAACTGGCAAAATCTCGTTAGAATCTCACTGCCAGTTTTCAAGTGATTCCTTTTGCTAAAAATCAAAAGGAAATTTAGAATAAACTTCCTGTGCCAGCAATGACATAGCTGGAGAAAGAAAGCTCTGACTTCAGGCTACCGATGTTTGCAAGGAAGAGGCTGTTGCTCTGCACAGCAATGAAGCAAGAAAGGCAGAATTTACCTGAGCTGATTCTACTGATTCCCCTTCTCTGGGCCAGAGGGATTGCTGATCATGTGGGTTAGCAGCACATCCCCTTTAATCAGGGTGTTTCAGTCTATTCATATGGACAAAGAAACAGGACTTAACCCACCAGCCACAGGCTCTGCTGAAGCAAGAACGTATTTACATGTTTAGAAGTGGGGAACTTTTTCAGTGCTGGAAATCAAGTTGGATTTCAAACCCATTTGGCAGCCTCCACCTTTTTGCACATTCAAACCTAGCACTGGTGTGAAGAGACAGGGAGGAGATGAAACCTGTGTGGCTAAGGGCCATGTGCAATCACTGGCCTTACCTTGGCCCCAGCCACCATTTTCTGTTCTTGACTTTGTTTCCTGTCTAGAAAAGGGTCAGACAAAGAATGTCATTAGTCCTTCAAAGAACTGAAGCACAAATATGACCCACAGACAGGAAGCTTATACAGAGGCATAAAAAACATTCTTTCCATGTGCTCAGGATATGTTTTCTCCTCTCTCTCCCCCACATTTTCTCATTAAACTGCTCATACTCTTTCCCTCTCTCAGCCTAGAGAAGTGGAAGACAACATAAACAGGGAAAAAAAAAAAAAGCATAGAGAAACAGCATAAAGTCCATCCTTCACACCTGAGTAGATGGCGGTTCAAAGGGGCCCTACCTACCTGCAACCCTGTTGTTTGCTTCAAGAACTCTGTTTGCCCAAGGAAAAAGAGACGAGCAAATCCTGGAAGCAGATCCTTCCCCAAAGGAAGTTTCTTTCTGAGTCTGCAACCTGGAGCTTTTGCTTGAGACTCAGTCCTCTGAGCGGATTCTTTCTTCAAACTCTCACACTGGTTCTTTACTTTTGTGGGCAGCTGGAAAAAGAATGAAGCCGTAGGCTGAGGCAGGGACTCCATACTTCCAGGATAGGGAGGCAGAAAGACTGGAGGGGAAGGAAAAGTGCTAGTTGGTAACTTCTTGAATAGTGATCTGCATTCCCTCATTTCCTGCCACACAGAGACATACACATAGTCACTGCAATAGGGGAGGATGACAAGAGATGAATACTAGACATGCAGGTTTTTTCATGCTCTGATGCCAAAAAAATAAAAAACAAAGTGTTGAGCTGTGAACTTTCAAGACTTTTAAGACATCTACCAATAGATGAGAGCAATCGTAAGATGTTTTGTCCAGAAAGTTCTCTGTTTGCTACAAGTAAATGTAGGTGGGGGGAATTAAGTGCTCATTTCTTAAAAAACAAAGAAAGAAAAAAGAAAGAAAAAAATAAAAAAATTTCAAACCTCTCCTCTGTTCACTTTCTCTCAAGTGAATTAAAATTGGCATCTATTGAAATGCAGTGAACGTCTCCCCATAATCTCCTTAAGAAGAAATGATCATACTTACCTGAATGCTTCCCTTATCAATGGCTTCCTAATCCCACCCCCAACTCTTCTGTAAAGGCCTTACTCCAATTTCAGGTCTTCTACTCTAGTCAAAAAATCAGATTGGTTAAACACCAACAGCAGTTTAATGCCCTTGTGACAACCTCTGACCTAACCTAGGCACATTATCATTGCTGTGGAAGCTAAGAACCTACCCAAGTTCCTGGATTAAGTTTCTGGAATATTCCTCTTTTTCCTAGATGATCCTAAGAGTTAATTGGCATTACTTGAACAATGAAAATATAATGCCCAAGAGCTGAAATTTTCTTCACAGATCCTGAAAGCTGACAGATTTGTGAGAAATTTTATCAGTAGCATAGAGCCAACATGCAATAAAAAAGAACTACCAAGTCACTGGACTCAAAACAATTATACGCATAGCCTTTCATGTATGTGTTTACTTATTATTATCCATTACAACAACTCATGCACAGCAGCAGTGGCTAGTGTTTGCATGTAAGATAGCTGTTGAGCTGTATGCGTCATATGAGGCACTATCATTCTGCCTTCATTGCTCTTGAAGACACCAGTTAGAATATGATCCAATAATTAACAAAGAAGGTATGTTCCTCATTATACAATTTCACTTAATTAATTTGGGGGCAATTTTGATGGGGTTTCTTCATCCTCTCCTTTACAGCACACACCTAAACAAAACAGTCTTATAGTTCGGTATCTTGCATGTCCTTAATTATCAGCTTTTCCCGCCTCAAAAACAACCTTCCTTCATTGTGGTTCAAATAATAAAAGAAGACGTTTGGGGGGAAAAAAGCTAGATGCTGTCATTAAAACCACAGCAATAATAGTTTTCTTTAAACACAGTTTTAATTCCTGCTGTTAGAGTAGTAGGCAGGAAAACTTCCTTTTTCTTTTTTTTTTTTTCTTCAAACAGGTGACAAATAAAGCCTTCAAGGACAGAACCTGATATCCTATAGTAATTAAAACAGAAAAATAAGCAAGTTTCTTCCAAAGAAACTGCTTGGGCATGCAGAAATACACTCTGCTTCTTGGTTCCTCTAGGGACATTGCATATGGTGACCGTGCCTCAATCTAAGGTAAGAAGTTTTGCTCTAAATAGCAAGATTATTTTATAGAAATAGGACTATTTGTCTTAATGGAATTCCATGACTTTTCAACAACGTGAGACCTTTCAATTTGACGAAACACTGCCTTTTTGATTCAGATCAACTTTCAACGGTTAAAGAAAGGTCAAAGAGTCAGGTTCAGTCTCTTCACCCCATATGCATGTTTTTGTGAAGGAAGGTCTTCCTGTTTAGAGAGAATTAACTGACCAACACACATTTAAATGTACTTGGCCAACAGATGTCTCCAGCACGATGTTTTATATTCCCCTTTTCTAGTAACGTAGAGGATAAATGATAAAAAGAAGAGAAAATATAATAAACAGAACATGTTCAATGTAAATTTCTACTGCTCTGTACTTGCTGGCTAAGGAACTATCATAAAATGAAAGTATAATTAAAAGCACATTTCTTCTTAACATTCCCATGTGAATGGAAGGTTCTTTTTACCAGATAACTTGCAATATCTAGAATCTCATGAACTAACATTTGTTACTTACAATTCATAACTACAATGCCATATACAGCATTGGAGGCTTCATTTCAGGTGATATGTTGAAGCCTACAAACACTACTAATACTTCCAGTCAATATTCTTTTCCAGCTCAAAGCAACAGAAGGTGTCGGAGCAAATCAACCCAGATGAAGCAGCATGATCCAGGACCATGATCCATAATATCAAAGGCTGCCTTTGAGAAATCCTCTTTTACCAGGCAAAGATCCTATTCACTGCAAAAAGTCTCCAGATCACCTGCTGAAGTTTCTGGGGTGTAGATGAGAGGTTATTTGGTTACATTCCTTTCATGTAGCAGTTCAGTAGAAGAGACAAAGATCCAATGTCAAATTGTAAGGAAAAAAAAAATCATAATGGCTTTGTCTATTGGCGTTTTCCTCATGGAAATAGCTGAACAACAAAACAGTTTCTGGAAGATCAATCTGAAACATCCTGTTAGGAATAACGTGTTTTAAATTCCTTCCCTTACGTCAAGGTCATAGCATCGCTCCTTTTTCAAGAAAGAGAGAACCCTTTACTTCTAATTTTTATCCTTTCATACATCTTTCTTCCCTTAAAAAGACTTGTTTTGAACTCTGAAGAAAGAAGTTGGTAATTTTTGTGTTCTAGCTATCAAAAATACTAGCCGGGCTCCTAAACAGATATGTATTTTGGGCTGAAGCAACTACATCTTTCTGCATTCTGAGATTAGTAATGCTAATACTCCTTTACCTTTCTTTTAAATCTTTAGAAAAGCAAAGAGGTCTAGAATAGACCTTCTAAAGCACCCAAATCCCTCTTACAGGAGAAGCTTTTTGGTGCCTCACATCAATCAGCAGAAATGATTGACTCTACTGAAATGGCATGTTAGGCCGGCTTAAGGAGCTGAATATGCAACAGCTTCTCAGTCACTGAATTGTAGAGCTTGCCGATTTACCTCAAGCGCAGGCTATGACGAGATTCTTCTAGCTGGAGCAGGTAGAAATTACGGCTGTGATGACACAAGAACAATGTATGTTGATGATCTTCAGCTATAGATGAAGTCAGGAAAGGCACTGGTAGTTCTATTTGTGAACACACAGACGACAGTAAGGAAACCTATAACTGATGTTCTCATCTCCTTCGGCAAATAAAGGAATCTCTGCAATGTATTTTCAGAGTGACCCAAGCGCTGGGAGGAAAACTCCCTATAGTGCTTTCTTCTGCCTTCCTTTTCTACATAGCAGGCTTCATGACCACTAATTCAAAAGCCAGCGAGAATAGTGATCCCTGTTCTTCTGCATCAGTAAGCAGAAGCTCAACAGCCAGTAAAAAAAAAGTTTAAGCAACTGTAAATTCTACATAATACCATTAGCAAAATAAGTAAAAAACTGAATCTACGTAACTGGTAAGTGGTATGTAATATAAGCAACAATACTTTTTTAATTTCTAACACTGCAGCTCCAACAACTACAGGGTCCAAGTGAAAGAACATGGAAACAAAATGCAACCTGCCACAGCAGATTCAAGTTACCTGCAGCTAGATCAACTGTTTCTCAACCCAAATTGAAAATTTAAAGCATCATGCAGTTATTTTAAAGTGCAACCAGCAATATGGAACACCTGCAGTTCCTAAAGTAAAACTGGTTCTAGGTTAAATAGTTGTTGCCCTGCTGCCAGTAGTCATACCTCTAAAAACATGTGCAGGCTGCAAACCCACTGCAGGATCTATGCACCAGCATCCAGTTGAACTGTTATTCAAAATAAATATCACAAGAACAACAAATTTTAGTAAAGTATATTTTTCCTGCAAACTAGTACCAACATGACAGGCATATTACAGTATCAACAGGAGCGATGTAAGGCTGACTTTAAATTCCACACTATCAACACTGTAAAAAAATATTAGTTTCCCAAAACTTCCCTGGTTTGTCCTTTTTTTTTTTTTTTTTGGAGGGGAGAAGAGGGGGCGGGACAGGGAGAAGGGGTAGTGAAAGGGCAGAGAGGACTTGATAGGATAGCAGGGAAGAAGTCAGTGAGCATTCATTTCATATTAGGAAAAATTTCTTCACTGGTAGGGTGGTGCAGCACTGGCACAGGTTGCCCAGAGAAGCTGTGGCTGCCCCATCCCTGGCAGTGTTCAAGGCCAGGTTGGATGGGGCTTGGAGCAACTTGGTCTAGTGGAAGGTGCACCTGCCTGTGGCAGGAGGCTGGAACTGGATGAGCTTTAAGGTCGCTTCCAACCCAAACCATTCATGTCTATGATTACAACAGCTACACTAGATAATGTTATCAAGTCCCAAAATGCAGAAATGGCATCAAAATCATTGATCAAAGTGTTGATGTTAAAAGAGTAAGTTTCATACAACCCATCATTAAAAGCTAAACTTGCAGACAAATAGAACGGTAGGAATCTTGACTTTCTGAATTTCAGACATGGCATTTGGCCTCTCTCCAGACTGTTTTGTGCTCAACTTCTTCAAAGGCCTATGAAAAACCAGAGAGAGCCATGGCACTGTCCAGATTATCAGACAAGGTGTCAGACAATACCTGCTCGAGACTGGCATGTGTACCAGTTCCTGAAAGGCCATTTCTAGGAGTGGTAAAAAGCTACAGCTTTTCTGAACTCAGCATGACAGAGAATTCCAAAACTGTATATAACTGTTACAGCAATGCACACTTGAGAAACACAGCCAGTGTTTCTTGGCACATACACAAGAGCAGGAAAACACACAGGGTATGAAATTCAATGTTAATTATAGAAAACATTACCTTGTAAAAATAATTCCCATTAATAGATGCATCAATTTTATAAAATTTAAGAAATAGGTATGTTTGTTAAATAATGTTATAATTATTTTTTCATTTTTAAAACTTCACATTGCAGGCATATTTCTGGATGTCTTTATTAACATGCTTTTTGTTTCTTGTCAGCTTTGTATGCCAAGTACAGTCGAGAGCAAACCTTTTTCTGGCCTAACTAAACCACATGTTAAATCACATTAATAGACTTTACTGGCACCAATATACAATTCTGTCATAAAGACAGACCTTCATTCAACCTTAAGAGAAATTCGGTGCTTCTGGGCAGAGTACATGAGCTAATATTTAGAAATATTTTTTATTTAAAAAAAAAAAAAAAGTCAGTGTTTTTAAGACATCATATGAACGGCTTACTTTTATTGTTTGTTTTTTTCCTCCTTAAGTCTACTATAGCAAAGGTTACAGTATTTATGTATACCTTGAACTTACTTGAAGAAATTATATAAAATCTGTAGTGTTTATACTTTCCTTTTTGGCTCTTATTGCATGGCTTGCCTATTTAATTCAATCATTTACATGTAATTAGCTTTCATAAATTTCTTATGAAATTTTTTTTAAGCATCATTTTTCTTACTGAGTTCTCAATCTTCACGTAATTCCTATACTTCTCTGGTCAAGGTCTTTCAACCAGTTTATCTGCAGAACCTGGAAGCTGAGATACTGCACATAAACAATGTTAAGAAGAGTGATTCCCGTACTGTTCAGCAACCACACCAGATTGGATGCCTGTGATTTGGGGGGTTTTGCAGGGGTCAGATAAAGGTCCAAACCATATTTTCACTTGAGAGTAGCTAAAAGCTTTTTTCTGCAGGTTTTGACCCTTGACCATCTCCTTCATGACTTTTCCGGAGAACTCAAATGCAGTAAAAATGCCTGTTTCATGCAATAGTTACTCATATTTTACTTATATCTATTTAATATTACTTAGTATTTTACTTGTATCTATTTAATAGATTAATTTTAGTGAAGGGCAACATGGATAACCGGAAAATAAGCTAAACAAACTGGTTGCCTTTTTAAAGTCAGCAGTTTTAAGTTCTGCTTTGGAAAGTACTCAAAATGTGCATTTCAGAATTGAGCACTTAATACGTTATTTTCCATATCAAATACTAATTTCTTTTGCTAAGTGAACTTCCTGACTCTAGAACTTACAAATTTAGCATGCAACCTGACCAAAAGGCTTGATTCTTTCCTCGTTTTCAGTAGTAAAAAGAACTCTACAGCTAAAAACAGACTGAGTTTTCTAGTAACTGTTACCGCCAAGACACAAAGGGATGTCAAATGCTATTGTAAGCTGTTAGTTTTACAGCACCAAGAAGTGTGTGATGTAACTAAAGCTTATTTTTGTCTTAACACAATCTAGTGACAGTGGATACAGAAGCCAATTCAGACTTAAAACCTGCAAATGACGTGCAAGCAAACCATAATACCTCTGCAATATATAGTCTGACCCCTAGGTTCCAGATTCAAGTTTTAAGAGAATCATGCTTTAGATTAGAATTACTTTTTTATTTTTACCTACTAGGAGTTAACAGTACATGGAAAAACACATTCCAGACTATCTCATATTGCTGTAACCACACAATATGCTGTCTTTCAGCAGTTAATTAAATGCTTTCTGAAGATTTCCTGACTTGACTTTTCTTACTGGATTAGTGCCTCAAATTCAGCCATATTTTACAGTATCAAATTAAAACTGTGTCATTCAACTTGGAATAAGATCACTATAAGTCTTATTATAAAAATTCTCAAAATGTCAGGTGAGATGAAGGCCATTTGAAATGTATCATTTGGCTCTGCTTAGGTAGAACTGCTTACATCGAGTTGTCCCTATATCTTCTCACCATGCAAGCACCTTCACACCTACCTGATCAGCCAGAACTAGCAGCTTTTGCACTAGACACAATTAATCCTAGCAGTGCCTCTTCACAGGCATACCAGTGTGCAATGTTTGACTGTCATTCTGTATCTGTTGAAATATTAGCACTTGGTTTAGGTGGCACGCAAGAAAAAGCAAACAGTATTACGTAATAAATAAGAAAAAATACATATGCAAACATGTGAAGCTCTATTTCTAGCCTAAGCTTACTGCTGTACAAAGTTATTCAGAGCAGGGAAAAAGACAGACATCAAACATTCATATCAAAATAGAAACTTACCCCACTGACTGATCTGGGTTGGCGAGTGTTTAACCATACACTGAACCTCACAGGGCCCTCTTTCCTTCATTTGAGTCAAGACTTCATTGACAAAAATAAACATAATCCAGGGCAGATAAAAAAGAGCTTCCCACAAACTCAGGCAAACACACAAGATACTATGAACCCACTTGAAAAAAAGCCACCATCTGAATAAGTACTGAACACTTCTGTATATGATTAGTATCTACAACAGGCACAGTTTAATTTGAAGCAAGTCTGACAGTAACACACACTGGAGATATTCTTGACACTACTCTTATAGCACAAAATTAGTCACCTGATCTCAGAGTTCTGTGCCAAAACGTAAAGGCCAGTATTTCCTGAAAACAGTTGTTATATTTAATAAAATGCTTCTGCCTGCAAGTTTGGCAGATCAGCTCTCCTATAAAAGATCAGCAACACTCCTTTCTTTCCTTCACATTTTCTTTTTAAGGCAAGACTCTAAAATTAATCTGCAGCAGAATCAAGAGTGTTCTGCATTCAAGTTTCTCAGGCTTTAGCTGTATATTATATGCAAACTCGTATTTTCCACTTAATGGCTTTCTAGCTGCCAATAAAAAAGGTAAAAAAAATAAAAACAACAACAACAACAAAAAAAAAAAACAAAACACCAAAACCTCAGCATTCCATGCTGCCATTACTTCTACATGCTAAAAAGCCTGCATTAGAAAACTACCTTACACACTCTTAAGTCAAATTCCATCTTCCAGTTCACTGAAATGCACAAGGAAAGCAGAGCATACCTGACACAGTCAACAAAGAAAACTTCAATGTAAATGCCCGATCACATAAAAGTCCTTCATTGCTGGTTGGCATATATCCAAAATCCATTCTCTAGAGGCTATAGAGTTAAGAATTACATTATATAGAATTCAACCAAGAATAAGCTTGCATTTAAGTGTAGTTACTCTTCCAAATAGCTATTTCCCCAAGTTTAAAATTATTCTTAATTCATAGTTTAATACCTGCATAACTAAAATTACCATTAGCATTTTGCAGACTAGACCAGAGTTTACTACCACATAACTTCTTTTTTTCCTCCTGCTTTTTTGCTGGACAAGCATTATATTAAGTATTACTTCATGTATATAATTTCAATTGTGAACATCACATAATTTTCTGTTATTTCTTCAGTCCAACAGAAAAATTTCGCAGACAGAATTGCCAACTTCATGCTTTGAGTTGTGAATTACTGTAACAGTCAGCTATTCCTAGCCTGGCCAATCTTTTAATGTTCTTTTTCCAAGTCATCAGGGAATAACCATTTACCAGTCAACTTCTTTCATTCTATTTTATAAAGTAAAGCATACATATATATTTAAGCAGCCTGCATGACAGCAGAATCATGCCTGGTACCCAATAAAACGCATTCTACTGGTACTTGCATAGGCAACTGCAAGTTGTTGGAGAGAAGCTATAGGAAGTATTTGCGTGAACACTATGGCATACTGCAATACAGCATTAAAACATTTCTCCCCTCTACATGAATTGAATGCAGGTTTCAGAAATATAGCATATTCAAGATTATGCTGGTCAGAAGTTTTCTTTTCCAGCAATGTACCTAATATTATAATTCAATATTTTCATTATTTGTTTTCCTTTCTTGTACATTTAAAATACACAGACAAAAAAAAAGGGGTGCAGTAGGAAAACCCAAAAGCACTAAAAATATCAGGAGTCTCTCATTACTACAGTCACGTAATAATTTGCTTTCGTACTTAACTGCAGTTTATTACAAAAACATGCAATGAAACATCTGCATTTAACAAACCTACATGGAAGATGCTTCCTATCTCCAAAGTGGGAACAGAGAACACTGAAGGGAGGAGGACATGGGGAAGTGTATAATCCACAACTCCAGTGGAATTACCTAAGTACCTGTTAAGAGCACGTACATTGGCAGACTGTTCTCAAAGAGCCAATCATTTAACCATGATAACCTTAGCCTCTAAGGAAATGAATCATTAACTGGCCCACACAGATTTTTGAGCTCCACCATATCTAGAGCTCAAAATAATACTGAGTATAGACTAAAAAAAAAAATGTGCAAACATACGATGAATCTTTAACTGCAGCTTAATACACAGTGGTAAAAGGCATTATTGAGAAAGCACAAGTATTTTATGAGGAAAGGAGACAAAATGTAAATCTTCACATTCTTGTCACTACAGACAACCACTTCATGTCTTCTTTCCTCAGCAATTCCCCAGCATGCATTAACACCACACTTATTCCTTCCCTCTTTATCACTTAAATCAGAGGAAATGGTTATTCTGAGCAGTGCCCTAAATGAAAAGGACGTCTACTTGGCAGCTAGCAATCACAGAAGTCAGTATCATCTGACTACGCTGTTTTCTATCAATCTTAAGGCGAGTTTAAACTACTACTACATGTTCATTTGCAGCATAAATACATAGTGTCAACAAAATTAATCTGAAGTAAAAACATGGCATTATGGACAAGGACATCAGTAATCCATCTCCACATGACCCAGTCATAAAGTACACAATGCAATGGGAGAAACCAAGGTTACTATGAGAAAACCAAATTCACACAAGATTAACAATCCATTTCAGAATTGTAACCCACACTGAACACAAAAAAATACATGTTACAGGAGAAGACGGCTCATAGCTATTGTAACAATACTCATCTCCATGACTTATTAGAATTAGTAATTTTTTTTGGTAGATGACTAAGTTACTAGTTTAGTTAGCTTACATACACAGTTTAAAACCCCATAAACTTGGAAATTTCTACTTAGTACACTTGAATGGTTTGCAGTGATAAACAACTCAGACTCTACAAGATTAGTGCCCACTACACATAGTTCTAGCTCAATTTTGATCAGGTCTTGAAAAGAAGATGACAAACCAAATATTTCTGCTGCAGGCTCCCTACAAACCTACTTCTGAAGCCACTGTTCAATTTAAATCCAGTTTGACACCTCAAGGAATAGGACAGTGTTCTAACAACAATGGAGTAGATGAGCATGGTACTATTTCTCCCACCACAAGCACAAGGCAAGGGACAGCAAGGACAAGAGGCAGCCCCAACGTTACTCCTTTTGATGGATGACAACCAGAGATCCAGGTAGCACACCTCAAGCTGAGAGCACAGCAGCCCAGCCTGTGTTTCTGAAGGCAGCCAGCAAGCCAAAAGACACAAAGCAAAAGGAAAACTACAGTGGGGAAGGCAGAGGAAAGATATATGAGAAAAACTTAAACTACAGGGGGTAAACGCAAGAGCAGTATGGAATAAGAAAAGCATAACTGCCATGCCACAGTCAGGGAGACTTCTGATAAAAATCCCTGAAAATGCTACACACAGTCGCCCCATCCCTCCTCCCCCCCCCCCATTTTAAATATTTTTGGTAACTCTAGTACTCATAAAACCCTTTGGTTGTTTCTTAAATAATAAACAAAAATATCCAAGCAGTGCAGGGGAACAGACTTGAAAGTCAAATCTTTTGGTGGTTGGTTGCTACATTCTACACTCCTCTGTAGCAGAACCACTCAGTGGAGTGAACTCCACTGACTTGAATGCTCTTGCAGCATTAACTTCCTTCATTTATGAAGCCACTGGCAGGACTGGAGCCAATGTTATGGGTATAATGCTTAGGCTTCAACGTTAGCCTCACTATTGCATCAGCCATGCTATTTTTAAGTACAGTTCGGTTTTTTGTTCATGATCTGACACAAGCCTATACGGGGTTTTGTTTTAAGCACTGTTCAAATGCAGTTTGTTCAACACCATCTTTTTTGCTAAATATTTAACAGCCATTCTAAGACTGTACAACATCTACTGGTGTGAACATTTATTAAAATCAGTGAGGACTATGCTTGGCAAGAATGCTGCTAAAATTGATCCTTCTAAACATGCAAAGCTGGAAAAACATTGTTATTACTTCCATTTACTACTTTAGGCTGCTAAGACAGTATCAAAATGTTTGGCATCGCTGTGCAAAACAGTTAAGAGACATCACAGATTCTAAACCAAGGCTTTTCTAACAGAGGGGCACACATTAGAGTAAATGAAAAGCATGACAATTTACAATGGAAATTTCGCAAAATGACATTATCAAGTTTTAAACAACCAAAGTAGGGGGATTCTCATAAAGACAACTTACAGGCTTCAGAACTTACAACCAATATACATTCTTATTTGTGCTGTATTGCAAAGAGCATGATCAGCTGAATTTACAGCTCCAAATTTCAATGCAATGTGAACTTGAAATCTGAACATGCACTTTTATTTTGGATGATGAAGACACACATTACACTTACCAGAGCTGGCAATCAAGCATTTAGAAAAAACTGGCCCTGTCAAGGATATTTTGCAATAGATATAATTGTTCTTCCCCACACTTAATTGTCAGCACTACAGGAGAAGAACATTAAGTTCCTAGTTTTTAAGTACCCAGTATTTTAGAAATGCCTTTCTCTTTAACCAACCAAAGCACGAACAAATGTTTTGAAAGCGTTCTCCAACTTCAAATGGGTTTGAGTACCCAGTTTGAAGTACCCTTGGCTGAGTTTGAGGAGCATTCTTCCTTTGAGACCACCAATACAAGCATGTTTTAGAAAAATATGAAATGAGATATACATTATGTATATAATGAGATATACATTATGTATTACAGGTGCTGGAATAAATACCATCCAAGAGACAGCATGAAATAAAGAATCAACAAAAACTAAAAGAGGTTTTATTAGAACATGAAGCTGCAATAAAATGGGATTAAACCGATGAGTCAAGAATATAGGACAACTACACTGGGGTGGGGGCAGGGAATGTATCTTCCCAATCTTCTGGGGCCGGGGAGGAGCAAGTGCCCTTCACTATGTATTACCCAACTTTTGGTTTACCTAACAGAAAATATTTCCACAGAAAGAAAACCACATTTATGTAACATTTATAAAAGCTAGTGTACTCTCTCTTAGAACAAATTCAGCATAAAAAAAGCTTAGCTAAAATGCTAATTGAAAGGAAGAATTTGGGAGTTACCAGCCTAAGACTGCAGCAGAAATGAAACAGAATTCTTTAAGCAGTTTAGGTGAGCTGTCACCAGTTCCTATCCTGTGTATCTGAAAAAGCATCCCCCTAGAGTTTTCAGATAGTCCACAATCTCAGGGAAAAAAAAAAAAAAAAAAAAAAAGGACAACCAAAAACATCGAGTCTGATTTGTAATGTAATTTAACGAAGAGGCTACAATCACCAGTTTATTTCTCATGCTGACTTTATCCTTGGACTTGCTTTTATTTTCATCAAGGTAACGTTCAGGATGTCATTTGAAATACTGGCAATTTCTCAGGCACAACACATCCCAAAACTGCAGCAGGGAAAACCAAGATACCTGCTCTCTCCTATCTCCTTTAATATTTAACATCCCAGCTTTTTGAAAAAATTTCACAGAAGCTCATGAAAAAGTAACCATCAGGCCCAAGACAGGGTGCTTGAAAAGGAACATGCAGTTGTCAATTCCTTTGCCTTCCTTTTGCATCAAGCTATCTACCAAAGTCATTCCAATCAACTCAACAAACAGTGGAAAAAAAAATAGTTTGAATAGATCTGAACAAGGATTCAAAAGCACATTCCATTTTCTTGGCTCCAATATGCCCACCCTGGTCTGCTCGCTGGCCAAAGTAAAACCACAGAAAAACCTAACAAGTTCTGAATTACTAGTATAACCAAAGTCTGAGCATGTTATTTTCACTCCATCATGCACTCAGGCCACATTCTCTACTAATTCAGAAGACACAAAAAGAAGAAAGGAAAGTGATAAACTGAAAGTCTCCAATACTAGAGTCTATGGAAACAACAGCACTGAAATACCTTGCTAGGACTAGCGATCCCTTGAGACTTACCGAGACACATGTAACAAGTCCAACAGACTGCTTCTCCACTTGTGTTATGACCTACACCTATCCAGCTGCTGCTTCCTCTAGAAGGAATTTCAGAGCCTGTCCAGAAGCTTGCAGGATGCTGCCCAGAGCAACGGGGAAGAGTTGGCAAACAGACAGCAGCAGGTCAGCAGGTTCTCCCGGCAAGCTTTATGGGTCTTTACTTCAAGCTTGTGCTTTCTTCCACAAGCACCAGTGAAAAGGAATTCAGAACACAAGAACAAAACCAAGACTTTCTTTTTCCTTAGAAGCCTCACAAAAAAAGAATTCATGATATAAAATTCCTCAATCCCAAAGGGTCAAGCTCAGGGCAGCTTTGCTGACTGCACTGTGGATTCTAAGATGGAAGGAGCCATGAAAGGGGACATGATATGGCTGTAAGGCAACAAAGGGTGAAACGGGCAAGCATTAGTTACATATCACAGAAGAAACAGTAAGCTCCCTTGTGGCCCTTCTAGAAATATTACTTTCCAGAAAGCTGCATGTTCTCTCTCTCAAACTAGTGTTGGAAATTTATTAAAAATAAATATTCACCATAACACTTAAGATAGAAAATTGTACACAAAATCCATAGCTTCCTAGAACTCACTACTTTTAAGTCAAACTGACAATCATACAAAGCATTACAATAAATATGGAAAATAAACAGTGCCAGAACTGTGGGCTTAGAGATAAAATACTACAGTGGATTCATCTCACCTATTTTCTTTTCCCCTTCCCTAACATCCCACCTGAAGCTTTCAAGTAAAGGAAACTAACAGGTCAGGGAGGAAAGTAAAGAAGCAGACAGCAAACAGAGAAAGGTAAAGGGACATCAGGAAGGAAGCGAGCTGTTAGAAACAAGCCAACCATTGGAATTCACAGCAGCATCTACATTAAGTTTCTTGAAAACCATTGCTGTGATGAGGGGGAGGGAGGAATCAAAAAAAAAAAAAGGGAAGGTTTGTGTCAGAAACAAATTAAAAGTGTTCTGGAGAAGCAAGATTTAAGTGCAAGCTTAAGATTAATACAAGTCAGGCTTGCAGTCTGCATATCCGCCTAAGATATTTAATGTTTTCAGTTTCAGCTCTGCAATGGAAGAAGAATGTTACCTCTGTTTTAGTGAGGCACCACCTTCAGTTCCTATTTTACCAAAGGTCCCAATTTTAGGTTCATTTCTTAAAACAAAACCAAACAACAGAATCACTAAACAAGTAACCCATGCTTCCTTCCTGCATAAGTAATATAATATAAAAGAACCAGTGTATTGAGTTTCTCCCAGGATCACCAGCTAGTTGAGGTTGTAAGGCATCTCTGGAGACCACCTAGTCCAACCCCATGGCTCAAAGCATGGGAAGCTGGCAAGAAGAACTAACAAGCTACAAATGGAATATAAAGCTGAAACTTCTGAGAGTCAGAAGCAAAGGGGGTTAGGAATTAACAGATCACATTCCCCTCCTCCTACCCATTTTTTAAGAGGTGGGTAGCAATGGTACTTCATTATGGGCAAGAGAAGCTGCATATAAGAGACCTGTATACTAATTTTCGGAAAAGCAGGCTTTTTCTTTACAGGAACTATCACATACTCAGTGAAGTACAGTGTGCCACAAGGCTATTAATGTAACTATATTTAACATATCACTCTGACACCTCATTATCAAATCGGTAAACTTTCCTGTTTACACATGTCACCATTTGGTATTTCCCAATTTAGGGGAGACCTTTCTCTAGCTGTTGAGAGCCTCTTCCAGGCAATATATCATACCTTCACTGACAGACACAGTTACTGATTCCTAACTAAAAATCTACACATGAACTAGGGTATCACATAAAAACCTTGCATTACTTAAAGATTTAGTTTCAGGACTGCAAAACATTTAGCAAAGATGGCAAATTCTTCTCCAAATGATGCAGTCCTGAATTTGTGCAATAACTGTATTTAATTTATAACTACTCGCTTTAAAACAGAAGAGCCAAGAGACAGCTACAGAAAATGTGTGAATTTTCTTTTATCTTTCTGTATGACTTAACCCAGGAAACACCAGGAGACATGAAAAAGGAAAGTGTGAACAGAAACAGAAGCTTCAAAGAGCCAGTTCCAGAAAGAGCAAAGATAGCAAGTAATATTCAGGGGTACTTTTTTTCATTGACTTCAAGAGAATTTCATCAGGATGCTTTGAGACACATTGCATTTTAACAGAGCCCATGCCAAGACTACTAAATAAACCAAAAGAGCAAGAAAGCAAATAATTTAACCCTCTTGAAGCATGAATATTAGCATGAGGTTGGTTGAGTTTTAAGTGTTGAGCTGAATTAACTCGAGCCCCACAGGCAGAATTAAGGAGACAAAAACGCTCCTCCTACAGTCACTCGGGACCCTTTAAAATCAGTTATTTATTTAAACTGGGCCAAAGATTTTGAAATTATCATGGGCATCTCATATTGCATTTCTACATTATGTATTACAGAATAAAGTTTTAAACATCAAAGGTTTAGAGATTTTTAAGGCAAAGATGTCTGTTCTAGTTTTCATAAACTAATAGCCACATTAATGATGAACACAAAACTGCAAACACTAGATGAAACATGACACTGAACAATCCCACTGGCTTCAATAAAAACTCTGAAGTACATGTATGCTTTCAGCTAAAGCTACATTATTGATAACATTTAGGATATAAAAAGTTTCAGAAACTACTCAAACAAAAGTCAAAGTTGTGAAAAATCAAAATTCTCAAGGGGAAGATATCCAGATTCCCATTTTGGGGGTTCACTGGTGCAAGAGTTAGATGACATGTTCAAAGAACTAATACAGTCAACTCTGTCAAACTATGGCAATCCACATTTCTCCCCCTCTTTCTAATGTTCCCTTAGAGAGCCATTCAGAGAAAAAAAGATCATAAATAAGCAGTTGCGGTACAAAATTTCAATGAATTTTTAGACAACTATGAGTGAATTCCAACAGAAAATTCTTCCCTGGCTACGTCATTCATCCTTTTCCTTCAGGGAGAAACAGGTTCCAAATAGCTAGAAACAGTAACCATTTGTCAAAAGCTTTGAAATTAATCCTGCCTAGATACAGCACAGAATAACTTTAACATCATAAATGCTAAATATTTTAAGAATCCTTTTCCTAGTTCTAATTAGGATTACAAGAATGATCAAGTATCAATTAAAGAGTTAAGGAAAAGATTTGTTTGTCCATTGCCCTCCACAGCTGGGACTTCCATGCATTAAGCCTCAGGTGTTGGGACTTTTTTAATTAAGTAGGTTTTCTATTACACAGCTAATTATTTGAACTGATCATATTAACCTTTAGAGGATGAAAACTATCAGCACAAACAAAAGCATTTAAGAGCTTGTTTTGATGTTGGAATGCAATGTAAGGTTCTTTTGTGTGGCAACTGAAAAGCTTAAAAAACATGTGGGATCAGATCACCCAAGCCAAAATAGAAAAACAGCATTACACAGTATCTGAATCAGGTTTATAGCCCTTAGAACAGTTCATCTTTTTCATATGAACTTCAAACAATGCAAATATTCTTGCATTTCAGTCTAATTCCAATGAATAATACATTTATCAGTAAACACGATCACTGAATTTCTACTCTTCCATCTAGTATCTGGCTTCTGGATTTTAGCAGTTTCTATTTTAAAAGTCGTCACTAACATAAGTAGTGATTTTTCCAGAGATTTGTATTACATGCAAGTGTTTCTGTTCTCTTTTGCTTTTTTTAAGGGCACTGACATCAGGAGTCACCGATTTCAAAGCAATTTACACACTACAAATTATGCACCAAGCTCTTCTGGCTTCCTTATATTTTCCTCTGAGCTTTATCTTAATCCTCACTCTGTTTACATGATTTGTTTTTTACTTAAAAGAACTTTGATACCATTTTGGTATACAGTTTTAAAAAGTATTTAAGCCACATCAATTAACCAAACCAAAGTATCTAAACACTCAGCAGTACTAGAAACTTGGCAATCCATTTCATCACTGTCTTCTATTAGTCTCAAACCCCTAATTACAAAAGCATGATCATTTCCAAAAGACAAACAGCAGTGACAATTCTTTTCAAAGGCACAATAGAGTTAACACTTAACTCCTTTTATTAATTGCTTAAAACTAAGTAGCATAGCAGGAACACCTTACCTTAAGTCCTGATCCAGAGGCAATATCATTCCATCCATCCCCACGGCCTATTAACCAATACTGCATTCTTCAAACACTTACACTGAAATCATCACAGATTGCATAACAGTTTTGCAAAGGGTACCTATTAAAATTGCTGGCATTAAGTTATTAGACTAATTAGATTTATAAACTTATCCAACCCAGCAGCCAGTGCCTTACAGAATTACATGGGTTGTTCAGTTTAGTCTCTTACACTGTTGAATTGTTCATCATCGGCAGATACTGTTGTATGCAGGAAGCTGCACAATACATATAGAATTCTTACATTCACAGTACCGTAAATATGGAAGATAAAATACAAGATTAATGCTCAGAAGATCAGCAAAAAAGCCCTAGTCAATGACAGTGTACAAAACGCTTCTGAAAAAGGAGCTTGACAATGTAATTAGACAAACTTGAACATACCAAATAGAGCAGCTTAAAATAAAGGGCTAAACCAATACATACTATTACACACTAGTATCTCGAGGAAGAAGATATATTTACAGTCAGTAGATTTGGCTTTATTTTCCTACCTGCCTCTCCTCACCCACAAGTGTTTATAAACATTCCTCACCAGAGTATTTCTTTCATAGGAACATATTCCTTTTAGTCTTGATTATCAGCATCCCTTCTTTGTCCTGCATTTTGGCTACTTAACCACCTTCATGAGCATAGGAAATTTCCCCTGCAGCTAAACTTCTAGTCCTTTTCTTCAAAGGCCCTGCTGTCTTGCATTGCTCAGCAATATACAAATAGCTCTCTTTATCACAATACAGACCAATTGCAAAATATCCCCCACAGATCAATGAAGCCACTAACTTCTTCAGACCCCTTTCTGATAGGATGCTTTACAGAGATAGTTATATTAGAGAGGGTCAGGTACATTTTCTTAAAGAGTAAAGCTACACGAAAGTAGTTTTTCCATGTGGTTTTATCCTCCTCCCCAATTTTTAGCACACAGATTATCTTCCAAGAATGTAAGATACTCATGTCTGTTCTCTTCTTATATACATGAGGATGATATGGCACATGGCAGGCACTAACATTTATTCCTTTATGGGTATTTTATTCCACTTCCAACAATGTTGCAGCCATTCCCAGAGAAGTGCAAGATATTCGAAACTAACTGAACAATTAATTCATCACCTTTGTGTTCCCATGAACACAGCATTTTACACTATCACCTACATAACAACATGATGCAAATTTCAAACACATCTAGCATGAGAAAGAAGTAAGTTTCCTGAACAGCAGTAAAGTATAAACAGAACACTTGGCTAATCCTATTTTAGTGTTATGCAGCAGTTTATAATCTCATATTCAAGATGCTTCATCAAGGCAAAGGGAAGATAAGTCTAGATGAACTTACTACATAAAACAGGTTACAGACAAGAAAATGGATTAAATACAGAAATTCATGCCAAGGCACTAACACTAAGCAAATCCATATTTGCTAACTGGTCTTATACATTAGACATACTGTACAATGACTTGGAGTGTATTACATTCTTTTTTGAATTTTGTATTTTAAGCCAAGCATAATAATACCCTCCAATACTACCTGATGTTGCAGCCAACGGGGAACATATGAGACAGTTTGTATCTGATAGCTTGAAAATGTTAAAAGTAATTTATTGGCCTTAGTAACTGTGATTAATTTAAGAATTAAAAAGAGTAAGCTTTGCCAAACTTCTCATGTTTAAAACAAGATCAACAGGCTTCCTGCATTTGATTTATCACTCATTCCACTGCTAACCTGCAACATAATTGCATTATTGTTGTATAATCCACATCACACTGCTTTAAAATCTAATCAAACATCCTCTCTGAAGACCAAGTACAACCCCTGGAAAGTCTGCAGACTCCTCCAGCTTCTGAAATAGGATTCCTGTATTTGCTGTAGATCAAATACAACACTAATGTTCAGCCAACAGCCATATGATAAAAGGAGAGAAACAGACAGATATGGTACCTGGTGCTTGTCTTATTCCAGGTTTTTACTTAAGTCCTTCCCATAAGGAAAAGCTCGTTAAGTAAAACATTTATTTGTAGATTGCACAAGATATGCACATTTTATTCTGCTGCTGGATGGATTAACACAGAAATACAAAGTAAGCTATTTTCAATATATTACAAACCAGAAGCTCTAAATAAAGTCAGAAAAAATACTCTAAGTAGATTACTTGTCTCCTTTAGGGTTTAGTGACTTTCTATGTGCTTGCTAATCTGCAGAGCATCAGATACACCACCAACTGCAGAAATCTGAAAGTCCTGAAAAACATGCTCCAGAATTTAGTAGCAGCATAAAGTCAAATTCCTCGTCAGTGTTACTTACTTAATGTACTGTGATGAGGGAGTGTTTTGAAAACATTATGTCAGATCTTGGAGTCCTGGCAACACTCTTTACAGTAACTATTAATGCCCTGGTTGCAAATGTACCCACACAGGCATGAACTGAGCCCAAATATCCTCTTCTCTTTTTGGTGGTGGTTTTTGTTTTGGTTTTTTTTGTGAGGGGGTTGGTTTTTTTTTTTGTGTGTGGTGGTTTTTTTTTTTACTGTGAAGACAGCTCAGAGCAACTTTAATAGCAGCATTTATCTGAAAATTGGAAGGGGAAGCGCAGGGAGCATTTCAAATCTTTTATCCAAAGTCCTTTGCAGGCAGCAGTAAAATTGAGAAGCTGGTAATTTTAAGTGCTTGCTACTTGCCTATTTATTCATTAGCAGGAGCTAATGGAGTTATCCACAGACACTCTAACAGAGGCTATCACAACAGAAAGTACCTTTCCTCCCCTGAGGCAGGATGTAACTATCAGGGGTGACTCTTGGCAGAAGCAGGCAAAGAAGCTGCTAAAGTCCACCCCTCCTCCTCCTACCTGCAGTATCTTGCAAAAGGACAAACAACATACTTCAATTCCATCACAAACATGTAAATATATTTAGTTGTTATGAAGAAGTGATCTAGAAAGGCCTACAGTAGATCCTGACATACAACCAAGCATTTGAAAAATACACAAGCAGGGAGAAGAGGAAAAGCCAGCTGTTGAAGTTTATTTCTTTTTACTTCACTGGTGCAGCTACCACTATACTCTGTACAACTCCAGTTATTCTTCACAACTAGCTGCCCTACATGTGTTCCTATATTTAATTACTTTGTGTTGCCAATAAGAATTGTTGCTATCTAGTGTGTCTTGATGGGACTTTTAGCTCACTCTCCAATATCTTGTTAAATAGGCATACCATTTATAAGTTCTAGAAAGTGTAGCAATCAGAAGCTGCCTTTTGAAGCTTTAACATTTAAAGCATTTTTCTTCTTTTACAGGCCTCCTGGATGTTTGCCAACGGGACTCTAATACCAGCACTATCGCATCCAAAATGCTCTTTTCAGCCATTGCTGTGCTGACCATTACATTTTTCAAGCACAAGAACAGCTCCCTGAAAAATAACAATTGCGAGTGTTTTTTTGTTAATGAAACCGTAAATATCCTGTTTCTGCTTACATGACATCTTAATTTCTGACCTGTGCTTTGCTAGAGTAGGGCAGTTGTTACACCTTTCCCTACTTTAAAGATGCAAAAACCTCTAAACTTTTGCTACTCCATAAAGTCATGACCCATCACTGCATCACAGCTAGCTTTTAGCAGCCATGGATCAATTGCTACCATTCACATTTCTACAAGCAACACCCAAGGGTATGTATGGCCACCTTCTGTACCTGTTTTTCCATTTGACTCAGTTTCCTCTCCTGTCTTCATACTTCAATACTATTTTCATTAAAGTTAAGTAAAAAGAATCTTAAGTTGTAGTTGATTTCTGTTTGGAAGAAGGTACAGTGCAGTATCCTCACTTCAACAGTTGCCAGCACCAAGTACTCTACAAGTCACTGAAAAAAGGTGAAAGCAGCAGCTACAGCATATCTTGCTCAAAGATGTACTTGCTTTCCCTGATTTAACTAGAAGTAGTCACAAAAGCTGAAGAAAAAAGGCATTTAACTTTTCATGTACTATTATAATTCTGTATAATTTCCTACATAATCATACACACACATACACATTTCTTTTTAAGTGCTGCTAATTTCTAGGCCTCCACAGGACCTTGTGGCAATACGTTCCACAGACAAAACCTGCTTTAAAATTAGCCAAAGCAATTTTACTCATGTCCTCCTGTTCCCAAATTATTTGAGGGCACATAAGGTCCATATCTTGTTCTGAACTAGTTCTCATAATTTAAAGTACAAAAAAAGTGGGTGTGTTATCATAGCTTTAGGCTCCTTCTGAGTCACTGTCTCAATTGGAAGTCTGATGTAGGTTTACCATTCAGCTTTAGAGATTTGTTTCATGATTTAGGTATTACTTTGAATTCCTTCTAATCCCTGTAGATCACCTTTAGTCATTTAGAAAAAAAAAAAAATACACCACCACAATTGAATTCTGAGATGTTGTCGGACAGGCTCCAGCAACACAGCAGGCCTTAACTCATTAGCTTTTTGTTTTTAAAGTCTCGAGTTAAAAGTACTCAATTTACAAAATGGACATTCTGGGCTTTGTATCTGCTGCCCAGACCAAAACTAAATGACCACTGCGGCACATTTGGCAACAGATTTCCAACTCAAACATATTAATTCACCACAGTAATAGCGGGTATGAGTGGAAAATCCTTAGGAAGGCAAAAATGACCAGAAAAAGACAATTCACGGTACCTGAAGATATGCATGAAGTAAGAGAAAAGGAAAGCCACTGGCCCTAACATTGGCTCCACTTCCTCCTGGCCCCAAACACTAGAAGCAAGCAAACCTAGCCTAAAACACAAAGGGCTTCTGGATAAGAAAGAGTGACTCTCCAGGAAAATAAAGAAGGGAAAATAACACATACAGAGGTCTTCCCACAGCCTGACAAGTGGAATTAGCAGCACCCAAACTTAGTTAAAAACTTAATCACTCATTACCATCCTTTTTCTTACCCCCTTTCATTGCTTCTCACTCACCATCAGCCAGCCTCATTTTCCTGAACCAAAGGATTTACAATTCATCAACAGTTGTTAGACAAAGAATGGTAGATGCCAAGCCAAATCAAAAAAATGAAGAATGCAAACAACACAGTGCTAAGCAGGAATACTGCAAGACACATTCTGAGGTTTAGAAACGCAATGCATTAATTCAAGCAGCAGAACCCTGCAACACTTGCACAGCTTTTTGCCAACATTATTCAGAAAGGAGCAGAACAAACTTTTGAAACAGTAATATGATGAAGCTACAACACAAACAGTTCACATCAAGAAAAGCAAATACACTAGGAAATCTTAAAATGGTATCTGCGTGCACATAAAATGTTAACCTCATAAATCTACAATTAACATCAACCAGTTGCTTCTATTACTTATACTTCTGGAAGGTGCTGGCCTCAACAGTTAAGCATAAATTAAAACAGTCACTTCCAAAGATATACAGCATCCCAACAACACTGTGTCACACTAGCCACTCTGCAAAACCCACTCCAGGTGGTCAAATGTTTCTCCACTAGTCACTTCTTCCTATGGCAGTGGGCCTCTAGCCATAAGCTATCAAGAGGGAACAGAAAGAAACTCTTCCATGTCTTCCCAACAATTTGCATAGATGGTAATAGTAGCACATATGTTTCTAAATATCTTTCTTCTAGAAAGCTACAGGTTCAGAATCTCCACTATAAACTGTTCCAAAAAAATAATTCAGGATTTTCAAGTTCTCTACAGGGCTCTATTCAGCTTCCTTCTTCAGCAGCTCGCTGTTACTGTTATCCATTACTTAAGCAGATGAATTAACACGAGTATGTCCCTTAAAGATCAAGCTGCCAAGTCAAAGAGCAGCCATCCTGGCTTTTTAGAGGTTCATTGGCATGTTTTATACATGACTTTTGTTTTATTTTTCAGAAAAGCCAGAACTGAAGAGAGTCTTAATTTTCACATTTCATGCCTCTGCAATCTTAATTCAACTCACTAACATCAATATACTTACAGAGAGAAAAGCTGCTTATGTCACCAGAAAAAAAATGTAAATCTCCTTTCAGATACTGCATTTCAAACCATTTCTTACCAGTTTGAGAATACAAACAACCTTTGTTTATCACTTAGGGACAATCCTACAGAAACTAGGCACATTCACTGACAGACACTATAACTAAATAGTATTCAGACATGCCTAGATCTTCTTTTATAAAGAAAAAAAGCCTCCTTTTCCCAGCAATTATGTTTGATACATTTCTTTTGTGGTCACTTTAGGCAGATCAGACTACCAGTGGTAATTACTTCTTTTAACTCTATTTCTGAGGGAAAATGCAGATCTTTCTGGCAACCTCATGATTTCTGCAAGGGCTTTGTTTTTACATCTTGCCTCTTTCAATAGAGGCAGAAAACATAAATCAGTGGCTGAAAAACATGCAACTGCAGAACAAAATTGTGCAAATCCACATGGCAGTATTATTCAATGAATGTAATCTACATGACTGTCTAGTGATCACAGGAATAAAAGCATTGGAAGGTTAGTCTGCATCCACAAAGGCCATAGGCTTAAACCAGATGATACCGACCTTCTCAAGTCACAGACAATGGGTCTAGTGCCTAGAAAGTACTTCTGTTCCAGAGCTATCTGACTCAAAGAGCAACTTTGAGGAAAGAATTCTAAAGAATACCTGTAAATTCACCAAATAGAAGGATTTTTAAAGCTGATGTAGAAGCACTGAAGAAAGGGTATTTGGGATTTTGGATAACTGCATGGTTACCTTGATCTGATTTGATCATCCATCTAACACAACATCCATTATCTAAGAAAATATCCCAGTGCTCAGTGTTTTCTTTTTTTTTTTTTCTTGCAACATAAACATGAGTAAGACATTTTACATATTTGTAAAATATAGATGTTCCTGGAACATTAAGAATGGTTTAGTCTATCATATTCTGAGATTGGAATAGGCAAGCTTCCTTAAACATCTCCCCAGTTCAGAAGTAATAAGAGGGAAGTTTGCATGGCTTTCTTGATTTTTACATCCGTAAATATCAAGACAAAACTTTATTTGGAAATACCTACAAATGCTTCAAACAATTTCAACATCCTTTACAGAATTCTTTGGAGGACTGCTTGTAATACTTTAAGAGAAAACACTTTTATCCAGTAACTTCACAGGCACTAAAAAGCATGTTCTAAATATTTTAAGTATTTAGACAGTAAATATACATATTAAACATTCCCAGAGACTGGATTCTGGTCCGGCAAATGCAAAAAGTAAAGATAAGCACTGCTAGCCACAACGGCCTGCTATAACTTGTTATTACTTATTTTCTCCCTTCCACAGATCACAGAACTCTCTGGAAGCTATAAAATATCTTCATGCAAGCCATCATCTTCCATTTACATGTTAATTTCCAATGAAATAAAAAGACTGCTCATTTACTTCACCATACTCCAGTATAAACAAGCAGCACTAAGAATCTACACATCCCAAGAGCAGAGTCTGTGAAACCTTACAGAAGAGATTAACCCATGCTTTCATGACAGAACAGTGACACAATTTTTAAATGCAGTAGTATTCCAGAGATGGTATACTTCATTATTAACAGGGCGCATCTCTACAAGAATAGACAGACTATCTTGCTTTGCTGCTCTGGTTTTTCAGAAACCACTAAAAACATTTAAGATTTTGTCTGCTTTAAAGCATAACCATCTCAAAAAATCTATTCAGAAATGATATGGACATCAAACAGAAAGTCCTTTAGGATTGCCTTTTCTGCTCTTTGTTATAAAGCAGCCAGAAAAGCAGAGCCCCGGTTCACAACCAGGCCTTTTAGCTACCAGCTCATAAATAAGAAGATGCTGTCTTGCCAAGAACTGCATATACTTGGCTCTAACACACACATGCCTGATACCATTTCAAAAATTAAAATCCCTTTCCCCACCAGAAAAAGAAAGAAGAAAACCACAATCACCATCATAAACATTTCACACTTTCATTCCTCCCACCTCTCCCTCCAATCAAGTACATGCTTGGGAACTCCTCCCTTTCACAAGCAATTATGGAACTGGAAAGAGTATCACAAACTTGGAAAGAAAGAACAGAACATGCAGGCATATGCACATCCTGCACCAGTCCCTGAACATTTATGAGCAACTTGCCATTTCACCCAATTTAGGATATTAGGCCTACTAAAGAAACACTTGGCAGTGCAATATGCTGATCCATTCTTAACATAATAACCTCATTCAATAGATTAAAGAGGTACATTTATACCTCAAATTCATTTGACTGCTACAGTAAATTATTTAACAAGTACTTAAAATACATAGTCATTAACTCATGGTTCCTTCTATTTTATTTTTACTTGATCTTATTTTGTATGAATGCAGGAAATGGAACCATAACAGCAGCAACTGATCCTTCTCTCACCAGCAAGTTTGTTCAGTTGTTTTGGGTTTGTTTTTTTTTTTTTTTTTAAAGAACTAAGCATTGTATGTTCCCATATACACATACATAGACAGGCAGCATTCAGACTTTTAGGCCAAATAATTTACCAAGAAATTAATCAAGATGTTCAGCAGACATTTCAAGTTAAGGCCAGGTCAAGATTTTCACTAAACAGCTTATAACAAGCAAACAAGAATGCTGAATATAAAGTAATTCTTACTACAAAATCCTTGCTAGATTTCAGGGATGCTCAGAGTTTGAGAATCCCATACTGCAAGTGACAAAGGGACAATGACAACTAACACCATGCACAAATTTCTACACACACAACAATCATGAAACATCCCAAGTTTAGTGTGAGGTGTCCCTGACCATGGCAGGGGGGTTGGAACTGGATGATCTTAAGGTCCTTTCCAACCCTAACTATTCTAAGTTGTTCTGCTTCCCCTTGCATGCCTTTCAATAGGGCAGGCATTGCTGCATGAAGCTTCATGAAACCCTAGAGGAAACGAAAACATTCCGCTTCTGTCAGAGTCAACCTAGAGGTAAGAATTAAAATGCTGTTTATAGTCCACAGACAAGCTTTCTCAGAGACATATGGAATCTTTTCACATGGTACAAAAACACATTATGATACTTTGACATATATATGCAGTAAAATTACCAAGCTGAAAATAATCTTCCAGGAAATCTAGAGAAGTTATTTTTATTACTATGCTTACCCCAACTCAGTGGCAATATAATGCCAAACAAGTCACTCACAATTCAGATTCTGCCTAAGAAGTTTTTGCTTGTGCCTGTATAACAAGAGAAATATCTCAAAATTGCAGTCACAATAGGAAGTGAAAACAATCATACATGAGTTACCAGGTTAATTTTTAACCACCATCTTCCTTACAAGCTGTAACAGCACTAAATATACAGAAATATAAATTTAGTATGGTTGCTTTTTTAATTACTTGATTTCTACAGTTTCTTATATGTAAGTCATGTCTGCCAGACACTACCTCTGTCTTCTATACACAACTGTGATGGAGTTGGGTGAAGCAAAGGTCAGAGGAAGCTTAAAAGACATTTAAGTTTTCTCTCATCTTGACAAGGATTTCATCCCTCTATATTGCACAGGGAGGTCAAAGTTACTGGAAAAACCTTAGAAGTTATTTTCATACCATACATTTGTTTACAATTTAAAGAAAAATATCATTTCTAAACCAAGCACAAGCAACTCTCAACAGATGCTAAATTCAGAAACTTAACACTATGCAATTAAAAGGACTACTGACTAGATACGCAAGCATGAAAGAAGATTAACACTCGGTTACTAGTAACTAAGACTGTTATTGTAATCTATAGTCTCATGGATCAAATAAAAGATCAACAGTGTCTGCAAACAAATGGTGCAACTTACATTTGATTTGCACCTTCTGATCTTATAGGAATGCACCAAGTGTAACAAAAATAAGCACACAGTAATAGCACCACGAGCTGAAATTACCTTACCTGCATAACTCATCTTGAACAACTACACTGCAGTTTAGTGGTAAAAAGATCTGCTATTAAATGTATTAAGACACTAAGACTATGGTTGAACATGTATCCACGTTTTCAGCAGCTTTCAGTACTGTCCCCAGCGCTTAGCACAGTACTTTGATACTGTTGCTTAAGTGACTGCTGGAGAAGTTCAAATATTGATTATGCAGGAAGAGATCAGAGCCCTGAAAAGTTCCTGCTGGATATCCATGCTAATAAGAACAACTCCCCCACCCAAAAAAGACATACAAACAGGAGGCTGGACAAGCACTTAAATCACACACAAGCTCAAACAATCTGCCTGGCCAAGTGCTTTAGCACACTTAAGCAGGACATTATAAAACACTCCACAACCAACTTCCAGCAAATCTATACCTTACCAAAACTACTGTCTATAAATTATTGTTTTAACAGGCTGTGGGCCCTTCCATATCTTTGTTACGTTTAAAACAGGCTGCGGGCCCTTCCATATCTTTGTTATGTCTAAACTTATGGGATCTTCTGCTGCCTGTTTTTAGCAATTTATAAAATTGTACTCCTCCACTGTACTCAAAAGAATGGGTTATTCAAAAGTATATAAACAGCTGATCAAGATACCCCATAAGTTTTATCAAATATGAAGCACAGTTTTCTGAGTTTCATTTAAAAAAAACCAAGCATCAGGGGTACCTACATTTGTTGCTCTTCAAAGATTACAGTCAGCTTAAAAAATGTGTTGAATTTCTAATCCTTGATGATAAACAAAACTTCAAACTGTTTTACTTCTTCCTACTCTGCACCCATTGCAGTTTGTACAACTTAAGGAAGGCTAATTGTAGAGTGGTTTGTTTATGTAGCCATTCTCTGCTGAACATCAGAGCTTAAACTGTTCTGGACTATCCCTAACCCCACACTGCAAGAAGGAACAAACTGACACAATGACTTCAAGCCTGAATGTCTATGATACTTAAAACATGTGCCCTGACTATCAAAGGTACTTAATATATGAAGCTTCATCAACACTAAACGTCTCAAAAGTAGTACTATGAACACAAATACAAAGAAAAAACATGACAACACACATTGGCCTAAGTGCCCAAATACAGACATATCTACATGTGAGTTTTTCACACTTAGCTCAGTGGTGAATGTTTGGCTTCATATATGAAGCACATATGGAGTAACACTCAGACTGAAACATATCCCTGCTTTTATAGAGCCCCATTTAAATGGTTTTCTTGTTGTTGCAGTGGGTTTTTTTAATAATCTGTATAGCATTATTTTAAATATACAGTAGTAATGTTTAGGCTGAATGTACATTTTAACTTAAAATATTATGATAAAAAGACTAGCGAAAAGTCTGGAAAATTACTAACTGAATTATTAAAAAAAAAAGGTTAAAACAACTTAGCTGAAGTCAAGATCCATAAGTGTAACTTAAGACTGCAGAGTAGGAAAAAAAAAAAAAAAAAGGAGTAATTCCTGACATATGAAAAATAACACCAAAATAATTTAAAGAAATTGTAAAGACAAATGGTGAACAAGTTTAGTGTGACTTTTTTACCTTAACAAGTGTTCAAGATTTTACTTTGCAAGTGCAAAAAAATTAATTTAATTTCATTTAGTTATTAAAGCATAATATTGCATTTGAACTATTATGAGCACCATTCTTGACCTTTGCACAGCACCCAAGACAGAAGTCCTCATTCAGTAGGTACTAACAAATCCATGAGGTAACCAACACTGAACTATCACAGGCAATACTCTAGCATTTGCACATATGGGATCATTAAAATCCCTGCCTGCCAAACATTTATAAGCTCTAAATCTCTCCCTTGAGAAAGTCTACCCAGCTTCAGTGGAAAATGAAGACTTCTCCATATAACTGCAATGACAAACCAAATCCTGCATCAGACACCGATAATGCACTATAGGTGCTTGGAGGCTTGCACAAAATGAGCTGGTAAGGGTTTCTACACGCTGAGTGTGGAACATTTACTATCTTTGTTAGCAAATTCTAAAGGCACAGCAAGAGTTAAAGTGTTGCAAGACATTAAAGCCAGAAGGATGATCAGGTGCTCCAGTTTGATACCATAATTACACTGCACTTCCATCATGCAATTCCTAGCTGTGAATGCTTTTAGAACAGGCTAAAAGAAATAAAGTCACTCAAGAGTCACTCTAGTCGCTCAAGAGTTCCTTCCATCTTAGCTTTAGGCTATGGTTTCTGGTACAATCACATTGAGAATAAACTAGTTCCTTATTTACGGTGATCATTACCATGAAATAATTTACTGAATAATCTTATCCTTAGTCCCTGCTTAGTCTGCTGTTAAAGCATGCTCTTCCTTAATAGCATTGCCTTTGGTGGCCTGAGTGTAGTAAATGAAAGCTATAAGTCCACTTCAAAAAAATGTTTTCAGTCTTTTGTTGAAATACAATACACATTGTATACAGCACATTTTAGTCTCATAAATTAATCAAGAAGAGAACCAGTGCATTAAATCAATGAGAACAGACGCATCGTTCTCTTCTGGTTTTTTACATTTCACCTACACCAATCTGCAAATCCAGATCACAAATTATTCCCCAAAAGGTCATAGCAAGGATACAATTGCTATTATTATACTGATATCCAGGTATGTGTAGCCCTTTCTTCTAAAAGGCTTTACTAGCAATATTATTGTTTACAACTTGATCTACTTCCTAAGCTAATAGAGACAGATCTGAAAAGATTTATTTACTTTTATTACCCTCTGTGAAGTGCATAGCATTATTATAGGTGCAGTTTTGTAGCACAGGTATGCTATCCATATGTCTACCTACACTTAAGCAAGATACATTAACATTTTGGGGGGGGGGGGCACTAATCCAATCGTTGCAGTAGAATAGGATAAATCTTCATAGAGATTCAAGATTATTTTGCTGACTTAGCTTGGCAGTTGAACCAGGTGAGTCCCATTACATCCAGCCACAGAAAATAAAAGCATTTGAATGCATGAAGTAGAGGAGCCTGGAGCAAGAGCAGCAGGCTGCTAGCGGAAGCACTCAGGCT
>JANHGB010067930.1:6302-19019 GCA_026283785.1 Coracopsis vasa
GAATACATCACGTGATCTGCAGTTTAAACAGTTTAAAGCAGGTTTTTCTGCTCCAGGTTCCTCAAACATCTCTGAAGTTTGGATGAAAAGTTTTTCTAAAGAAGGAAGTATGTATATTTTAGATTTGTGAAAAATAGGTTGAACATTAGTTTAGCTTAAACCCATTTGTGTGATTTTAGCACCTTGTAGGATCTGTTTTCTAAACACAGAGCAAATTGCAAGCATGGCAACAGAATACTCATCTGAGTAGCTGATTTCAGAGCACGGTAAGAGTTGACATTAATGAGAATTATCAGATCAATCAGACATAAATCCTAGACATGCTGTTGTCCTCTTCAGGCATCCTAAACTTTATACCTAACTCCAGCTGCATTTCTAAGGATATTTCTAACCTACAACATTGGACTGTATTGCACAAGTAAAGAGAAGAAGTCATTGCCATAAAATAAAGAGAAAACAAAGCTTCCAAGGTAAAATTTAAAGGGCTAAAATGACTCAGTGGGACAAAAACCAGAAGAGTTCTGGATAGACTGGTGAACTTAAGGGAAGAAAAACTTTTTTTCAACTCTCATGATTCATGGGAAAGGTACAGGAAGAAGACCTAAAATGAATATATATGTATAAAGAAGATAAACAAAGGGAAGTAGAACTTGAGGTTAGATACAAGTGTCCTCATTTTCAAACATCAGAAGTTATTTGTCAAAAGATGACAAATTTTTGTGGTTGGCAAAAGTTTTACAAGTAAAAGACATGATCTTACAGATAAAACTGTAGGGGAGGAAGATCGTAACTTATATTTGGCATTTCTGAGTCCACTTCAGTATTCACCCTTGGTACCCCCATGTGTGTGTCTAAGGAGGGAAAGGGAAAGGGTAAATGAACCAGGTAAACAAGCACATTACGCAACACTGCATCTGGAAAACTGTGTCAGCCTTTAACTTGTTTAACTGGCCCTCCTATGGCAATAACACATCATTACCGCTTTCCGGTGTTTATTAATGTCATTTTTATGGTTTATTTGTAGCAAGGTTCAAATTCCATGCAAATAAATGTTTAAAAAAATCAGAGGTTTCATAGCTTTCATTATATATTGTAACAAGGAGATTGCATTGGATGTGGATAGGGCAGAGAAAGAGGCTAATGGAGCAGCATTTTGAATAGGTTTGTGGTCTTACACAGGATTCCTACCTCACCAAATTCCCTGAAATCCCATAGCTATCAAAATAAACATTCCAGTCAAACCTGTTATTTCAGACTAAAGATGCTCAGTTCTGCTGCACTAAGGATTTTTCTTTATGCCAAAAGGGTCAATACGCTCTGAAGAAAATTGGTGGAGATTCATTCCCAAGTGTGGTCAAATGTCCAGGACTTCTCAGACTTAGTAGTCATCGTTCCTTTAATAATAGCAACAAGGCAAGACTGTCATTCCCAAGCCACTCCTGGCCTGCTGGCACAGACAGACTGCAGCATGCAGCAATGTGACTCCTCTGTTCCCTCTGAGGGAAAGGATGTAGAAGACTCAAGCATCCCAAATGACTAAGCACCCACCAGAAAGCAAAACTGGATGATTAGTCATGAAACTGAGAGAGCAATCATTCACTGCATGGTAATAAAACTGATTTCCTGAGCTCAAACTTAATTTCCAAGCTCTGTGAAGGGCCAAGAGGGATCTCTGTAGTATTTTTCCCCCCCTTTTTTTCCCTTTTATGGAGTCTGAAATATGAACATATATCTATATGCCATCTTCTGCATGTAAATCAGTATGAAAAGCTCACTCTAAGGATGCTTTTTTTCTCTACAGGAATGCAAAATTAAGCATTTAGAAAGTACTATATTGGATTTAATTTGATCAAATGTATTCAGTGAGTTCTCAAAATACATAGGAGAGGATATTGAGACTTTCCCCTTCCCCAGACAACTTCCAGCATAATTTCAGTGATAATTTCTCAGTCCATAGGTTGACCATGGTATGGTTTCATAAATAAAATACAAGCCTCAAAGTGGGAATAGGTTATGAGAGGATTAAACAAGTGACACTTGTTACTGGTAAGAGCATTCATCATTGCATCTCAAAGGGATGCTGCAAATCTTGTTTCTCCTTTTATTCTTCTCATTGCAGTTAAAGGAGGGACAATGAATTTACAAAGTTTTCTTTACAGCTAGAGCAGTCTGTAGTACCAGCTCTTGGCAGTGAGACTTAGTTGGGACAGATAAGGCAAAATCTGCTGGGGAGGACAGCACTAGGACTATGCATTGATTTCCAGGGAATCATCTTCTTTCTGCTTTCATAGCTCAGTTCAGTCAGAAGACTCAAACTACTGGAACACTCAAATTAGGTGTTTACTGTGGGATGGGGTTTTCAACATAGTCTAGAGCACAGCTTGAAAATTCATCAGAGAAGTCTGCAATATCCTAAAAACTTGAATAGGTGGGAATTTTGGTTTAGAAATTCTAGCCATCCATTTCAGAACTTCTTTTATAAGTTTACTTCATGTTTACAAGTTCATTTTAGCCTCAGGACCTCTATATAGGAAAGGAGCTAATTTTAGGCTAGACACAAATACTGATAAAGATCTGTTAACATGACTGTGAGAGACATATCCTTAGACTGAAAGCTATCAACTTCGGCAAGTGACGCTATTTTATTTTGTTATAACATTTTCAGTGAAAATACTCAGTTTCCCTTTTGGGGTTACCTGAGATATCTTTGAGCCTGCAGATCTTCACATACCACTTTCACTCTGTCTTCAGTGCAAGAGGTGCTCTCAGCTGCCAGAGAGAATATGCACTTTGACCTCATGGTAGCTGAATATATCACTTAGGGGCAGGTTTCTCCTATTACTTCTCATTAAGAAATCACATTTCTGTTTCTATCAATATTATTTGTGCCTTTTCTCAGTTACTTGCCAGATCACTCATCAGAACACTTGAGTGTAGCAAGCAAAAAGGATTTGAATGCAGACAATGGAAACAGGCTGAGGATTTTCAGTCATGACTCTCAGTTACATTATGCTCACCTGGTATGATTGAAGCCTGCGTCATTCCGATGGCAGAGATTTGTAAATGCCTGTTTGCTCACAGACAAGCACAGGGGATTCACAAAAGCTGTGCTAGCAGGGCTAAGACAGTGAAAGAAAACAAGTATACTGTAAGGCACAGTCCTGGCTGTGAAGGCAAGATGACCTATGCATGTCTCTTTCCTCTTAGGATGAAATAGTGCTAAACCTCCTCCCAGATCATGCTTCATTTCATCAGCAGCCCTGCTGACTTCACTGTGACTATTCAGGCTGGTTAGAAGACTTACAGTCTGGCCCCAGTTTCTCTGCTTCTTAATTTAGGAGTGCTAAAAAGACTTAGTCAAAATATCTAAAAGCCCTAGACAGTTACTACCAATTGCAACAGAAAAACTTTGAAAAAGTAGATCAAATCTGGCCCTGTTAGCCCTTGCCAGCCAATGTTTTGGCTTTGGGTATTTTTTTAAGTTCCTTTCTTGTCACTGTAAATCAGATGATTCACGCTGGTAACATGTTGTATCGCTTATCCAGTAATGCAACCTAATAAAACCCTGCTTAAAACCATTTTCCTTAAAGAACCAGAAGAATTTGTTCCTTGCAGAATCAAACCTGTGTTCTTAATAAAGGCAGATTGAATAAAACAAGCCCTGTGAAGTAAAGGGACTAATTTAACAGCTCGCTGATGAAAATCTGTGGCTAGCTTCCCCCTCCCTCACCCTTTGCATGAGAACAGATGGTTTAAGACAAGTTTTGAATGCAAAGTTAATTAAAAAAAAAAATCCATTCCTCTTACAATCCTTGGGCTAAGACTTTAAAAGTTCCCTGCTAAATCGGAATGCCAATGCTCTTATTTTGAGCTCTGCAATAAGGAAACAGACTCATTAATGTTCTGTAATTATTGAAGTAGAGTGATGGTCATGGATTAGCCCTTAAATTGAGCGCGGCAGCCTTCTTTGGCAGCTAGACATCAGAATGGAATTTGAAAACCTCTGTTGTGTTCCATTTTCTCCATTGTTCTTAATCTGGTGCTGGAAGCAGGTACAGTCACCTTGATGGCAATGTCTCCAGAGGGAAAGGGAAGGTATTCAAAATGCAAGATTATTTCACATAACAACAACAACTTACTACGTGTTAGGATTTGATTTCAATGAACTCTGCAAAAAACCACCTCAATTATTTCATCTTGGACTGGGATGCATCTATTTCTGGGATGGAAGGTAATAGTTTGTTAATGACAGCAATATTGTATAATAATCAGCACAGGACGTGAGAAAACTAATATTAAATTTGTTCCTGGTATTGCTGCAAGCTCCTTCCCAAAGAATTTCCAGTCTGAAAAGTCACTTTAAATTGCTGGGAGGAGTTTGGGGTAAGTGAAAAGTAATTGCCTGAATTAGAATCATCTTGGTTTAATGCATTTAATACTTTCACACATCAAACATTAGAAGATCTTTAAACAACCAAGTGCACATGGAGAAGAGTTTTGTTTTACCTCTCATTTACAACTAAAGCATCTCCTAGCCTGTTTCTAGAGACTAACTCCAGAGGCAAAGTCACTCCCAAAGACTCACAAATGTTTTCTTCTGTCATTTTCCTCACCCAGCTTTCTACCAAAAAACTGATCAAGCCCAAACATCCTTAATACCAGCTCTTAAGAAATGAGAAATTCCTAAGCCTACAGAGATACCTTCTGATTATAAGTCCAAATTTATTATGAACTTGAATAGGATCAGGTAATTCTGATCTTGTCAGAATCCTAATCACAATAGGACCAAAACAAGCTCTTAGTAAAGTCACTCTTCAGTCCTTGTTGAAGCGTAACTTGGAGGGAGATCTAATTAACTACTGTGAGGTAGAGTCCTTCTAGTTACCTTATCCATTTCTGATCATAATCTTTTACAAGCTCCAGCAGCAGCCCTCAGAAACTGAAACAGACACCGAGCATCTGTTTCACAAGTTGTACATATGAAACAGAAATATTCAGTCATCAGTATGTAGACTATGAATAGAACACATAACTCTCGAGTTGGGGTGGTTGTTGTCATTGAGCTGTTTGTTTTTTTCAAGTCAGTATTTGATTTTTGCACCACTACTTGATTGTGGATTGCAAAACCCCAGGAGCAATTAATTAGAGAGACAAACTCTTACCCTACTGCAGTCTAATTCCTTAATAGCATCCTTGAATCAAAGAGATGTCTAAACATTATCACACACACCTGTGATTAATAGCTCCCACAATCAATTACAGATGCAAACATGCAGGAGCAGACTTGGCCCATAATGTGAATGGATTGAAGGTACCATATATGTGACCAAGTGTTCAGTCTATTTATTGCCTACTGCTGGCATTTCATGGAGCTAAAGTTTACACAGTTTACCCTGAACTGAGCAGCCTAGCAAACAGCTTTAAAGAGGTTAAACATGATCTATAGATGATGGTATAAATATTGTTAAAACATTATATCCCTCCAGCTCAGGTGTGGCTGATACTCTACCTGATGTTTTAATTGACACAAAGGGTCATGGTAATCATAGTTAATTGGAACCAAATGAAGTCTTTTGACTTCCAGTCTATTTTTTTTGCCTTCTTCATTGCACCTCAAGTGACTTTTCTCCATACAGTACTAACTGATAGAACTTCTAATGGACTGTGGTGAAGAACAAAGTGCTTACACAAAAATCCAATGGGCATACAAAACATGTAGTAATTAGGGCTAACTTGGTAGCTGGAAAGCAAAATGGGGTAAAGCAGTGTAAATCTCTTCAATATGAGTAAGGAGTAACAGGGAGTCCTCTTTTCTTTCTCTTCTTTCTTCCTCACTTGTACTCTCCTCGTGATGTACTTTCCATGTCGTCGAGACCAAAATTCAAGAGCTTCCCACCAAAACCACAGAAACATCTGCCAGCCTCAGCAGATCACAGTGAACCTTTCAACCAATGCAGGCTTACTTAAGATTTAAAACAAACCCCAACACTAGTTGAGTTTCACATAATTAAATGCTTAGGCAAAGGAGTTGCTCACAGCTCCAGTGACTGTAAAATGCTCCCTCTCTCCAGCTTCCTTACTAAACTGTTAGCCAAAGCACATAGTAGCAAGGTGCTACTGGGAAATAAACTTTTTCTATCTCTCTCTCCCTTCCCCCAGCCACCTTAACTGCTTAAGATCTGGTCTTGCATCATACAGTTGTTCTAAACTGCTTAATCATTTTCTGAATCACAGATGAATGAAGGGGATTTTCCTTGCCACTAACATTGTGGATTTGTACATGTCTCTCGAATTCTGGGCCTTGCATTGCTAATCCCATTTTCTAAAGGGCAAATTATTCCCATAAATGTTAGCTGTGGCCTGTGCCTCTTCTCTTCTGCACTGCTCTCCACTGCTGCTATCTTAGGCAGAGTTGTACTTGTGGGGAATTGTGGCCTGCTTAAATACAACCCAAATATGATGTAGTATGTTTGCTCCAGCTCCGCATTCTTAAACAGTCAAAACTCAGGCAAAAGTAAGACATACGCAGACACAATATCTTCACGTAAAAGAATTAATTCTTACTAAGGAAGTCATACAGGATTGGTGTCTGTAGAGGTTCTCTAGGTTTTTAATCCAGGCAGCTGTATTAATGACTGAACAACGTAAATGAAGGACTTTCTTCTCAGCAAGTTCTCTTTTCACTGATTCATTATTATTAGGGAAATAGGTGAATCAGCTAGAATAAAGTAGGGACTCATTGTGGATATTCATGTTTTGTTAGACACCTCCTGACAAAGCCTGACTGAAGCCACAAAACTGAGGTCTTCACCTGACCTTGCATCCTTCCCCCACCAGCCAGGAGTTGTTCAGAGCTTGGGTTCTTGTTTTGGCCTATGACAGAAGCTACACATAACACAGTGCAGCTGTGAAATATAGATCCCAAGCCAAATCTTGATTTATGAAAACCTCATTCAGAGCAGTCTGTATGTAATGCTTTGGGCTGGAGCCATCTTTACCCAGAATTGGCACCAAACCCCTCTTAAAGTTTCCATAAGAATACAGTTGAATTTTTTTTCCTTGTTTTGGTTTTGGTTTTCTTTTGATGACTTCCCATATTTATTCTGTCTCTGCATAGCCTTACTTTAGCAGGAAATAGAAACGGAAATGCTGAAACATCCTCAGAAAGGCTTTGTTTTGATTTGATTGTTAAGGTGTTTCAAGCTCAACACGAAGCAAAAACAATGAAAACTCTACAAAAAAGCTTACACGACAAGACAAAGCCCCACTTTTTCCTCAGAGCTATCTTCACTTTGAATATAGTTCAGCTCCTAGCAACATGAAAAATATGGAGCTTCCTAAATGTTAAATGTTCTATAAAATGCCCCGGTTTGATTGAAGCTCCGGTCAAAAGCCCCAGCATATGGGTTCAGGCACAGAATAAACCCACATTTATCGCAGTCAAATCAGTGTTTGCCTCTCCCAGAATGTGGTACCACCCTGTGCTTTGGCAAGGAGAGTTGAAGAGACTGGGCTACACAAACCCAAAACTATCTCTTGTTAATATTGTTAGGAAGTGAAAGAAATGGTGAAGAAATTGTGAAGTTTCAGTATCTGGGAGCAAGATCCTTCCAGGCCTCTAATTAGAGCTTATGCGGTCATTTTCCTTCACTTGTATACGGGCCATGTAGAATCCCAGTCCTCTGTTGGGAATGCAAAGCATTAGTGCACTTCTCATTATGCATATTTGTGGCATAAAGTCAGTTTTATGCTGAGGGGTTGTGACCCACACATCCTAAAGAGACTCTGACTTTCCAGGCAGAGCAGGGTGCCTGGTTCTTCTTGTGGGACAATATTGGTCTCCATCATTACAAAGCACAAGATTTTGAGTAACTTGAAAAATGTTTCCTTTCCTTTGACTCTATTTTCCCAGACATGTTATATAATATCTGAGAATTCTGATGCTTGCTTAACTTTGTGTACTAGAAGACAAGTGGAGGCATTTCTTTCTTGGCATATGCAAAGAGTTTGACCCGTTTGCTCCAAAACTCCTACCTGGCAGCTGAGCATCTCTGCTCAGAGAAAAACAGGCAGAATCTGAAAATAGGACTGAAAGCAAAAGTAGCTGCGGCATTCTGCATGTGTGTATTAGCTCTTGCACTTTTACAGTGCTGCCTTATATAGGCAAGACCATAATATTTGAAAAAAACTGTAACAATTTCTGGCTTTCAGTGTATTTGTGCATGCAAGGTTAAAGCTCTACTACATCGCACTGTAGTGTTTGGCCCCTACTTTAACCCTTCCTAGAGAGTTAGTAATTTTGCTACAGCATATAGACTTTACAATAGTGTCAGTACAAAAGCTTTGTTTCCTCTTAAGGAAAGCTTGTGTTGTAAACAATGATCAAAAGGAACCTGGAACAAGCAGGAGTAGCTGTACGGAAAATATTTGCAATGCTCTTTGGTGTGTTCACTTCCCTAAGTACCTAGTGTTTTGCTTCGTGGCTGGCCTGTAATTTCCAGACATTTTTGGGAATGATGATGAATCATAACGTTTTCTAGACTCACAGGAGAAAGAAAACACAATAAGAGCCTACAGTAGCATTTCCTGGTTAAATATACGTTTGCAGCACAACATAAAGTGCTGGGTTTAATGAACAGCTGCAATTTACTTATCTTTTGAATGGATCACTTTAAATGCATGTTGGAAAGTACCTTTCACCAAACTGCCCATTAGAAGTGAACTACAAAGTGAATGGATTGTATATGGAAAGCATTTCTTATCTCTGTGAGTGTGATACATTGCCTACAGAGACTTTTTTTTCAAGTAGAGGATATTTAATGATGCCTTTTAAAATTCTGATAAAATTAACCTGTTTTGTTTTCTTCCTGATACAAGACGATTGACTAACCCTTTAAACAATAGTAATCTGACAGGTATCGCAGAGATGTACAAATTAGATGCTTAAAATAATAAGTGAGATTCCCAATTAAGTACCTCATCTTGTTCCATTCTTTTACTACAAGACAATTAATGCTACATATTATGAGACAACTGGAAAAGAGTGTGTTCACTTATTCTCGGTATGCCAGGTTAGCCTCTGGTATTTTCAAGGGAATACACTGGGTATTTGAAGATTTGGTAGCTTGCCTTTGCTTTTTGGGAGAGAAAGGGCAGGGTCTGGATCATATTTATTAAGTTTGCTCTTGCTGAGCACAGCACAGGCCGTCAGTATTTAGTTAGAAGTGCATTATGACAGTCCATTTTCTAGTGGTATTTTCCCAACATGAGATATTCTAATGTGCTGTTTCCCTTTCAGCTCACTATGATCATGGCTTTAATGTCACTAATGGTAACTGTTGAGAGGGCTGAACTACCTTAGGAGACTGAAAAGGTCATCTCCATATCCACTGCTAAGGGAGCCCACAGTTCCCACACAGTTGGAAATTGGTTTGATGTAAGGCATGGCTCAGGAGGAGGTTTCTGGTCAGAAGTCTGAAAGACAGTGAATGCCTGGCCAACAGTCTGCAGAAATAACTGCTGGGATTTTACTGGGCAATTCTGAGTTCCCATCTCAGAACTGTCTGCTCACATCATTTCTCCCAAGATCCTTTCTGAATACAGTAAGGGTGTTATCAAAGCTACCGCATTGCTGTCATCATACCACTAAATGAAACAAAACAGGTTTTTTCATGTGCTTTATGCCTCTAATTTGAGCTATTAATTTCAGGCTTCCTGCCTGCCCCAGATGGAGGTGTATGCATTTGGCTCTGTAGCCGGTACAAATAAAACAAATAAAGAAAAGCAAATATTCTGATTTACCCAATTACTTCTACAAAGCAGTTAGGTCTGCCACCATTAAAAGATCATACTCAAGTATTAGCATAGTATTGTCTAGTCTTTGTGACGGCACCAGAAGCAGACACATACACCAGAGAAGAGCATCCTTTCCTCTCTGCACATTCTTTTCAAGCAATAGCTATTATTCCAGTGACTCACAGGCAGCTAAACTGCTGTTATGGTCTCAAGGAACAGAGTAACAATATCTGTTGTTAGGCTTGGTAGGATCTATTAAACTCAAAATGATGTGTCCTATTTAGTGATGACAGCCAAGTTCATCTCTCTGGATGCTTCTCCAAACTTTATATGACCCTCTTGGCACTAAATCTCACAGAAGTGATTTCCTTCACGAATTTTTTGTTACTGTTTTTGTTACTGTTTTTGTTCTGGATGGAGCTGGATGTGAGAGTGAGCACAACCTTCCACTTCACACACTGGCACTTCTGCTTCTAGAAACTTTAAAGAAAGCAAGAGGAAAACCACTGGACAACTTTGAGAAGAGGCAGAAGAACATACGTTTTGCTTCATGTTTTGGGTGAGAGATCATTTGGGGGGAAAAGGGAATGGCTGTCTTATTTTATCTGAGCTGACTTCTCATCTGCTACTCGAGCCTCTCTAGTTTTCCTCCTCACTAGGAAACAGCTTGGCTATGGCCATTGCCTGACTGGTGAAGTCAGGGTCAATTTTTTCCATCTGGACTGCATTAAGCATCTTCCATTTGCTCATCTCCCTCCCCCCAAACCACGCCTGCTCCTCTCTGGCCTCCCTTCTAATGCTGATGTGCTGCCAGGCATGTTCCCTTTCACCTACAGCCAAAAGGCAGCTCCAGTAGGATCTCATTAATTCACACTAATGATGGGGAATTTGGCAAATTAGTGAACTGACTTGATCCTGCCACTATTAATAGCTTTCCTATTGACTTCAGGCAGAACCAGATTGAGTCTCTGAATTGATAGCTCTCCTCAGACACCAGAAAGAGGTTATGTTTTATGAAACAGACTGATTTTTGTTTGGATTATTAGAATTTACTGTTATACTGGTGCATTCTACAAGCAAAAGCAATGAACTCTAATTAATGTGATGGCTCACAACAGATTTTTAGCTATTAAATTTCTGTAGAAAGGAAATGAAAGCAAAAAGATAAGGTTTTCTTCCCAGTTAGTAGAATGCAGGAACTTGCACACTGAGAGTCACTGAATGTCTGTTTGGCCATCAAAAGATTTAGCCCAGCAAGTATTCAACTGATGGGACTCTGCCAGAGATTTTCATGTGACTGTGGTGAATTCCTTATTCTTTTTGTGCCTGAGCTGCTATCTGGAAAACTAAGATATTCCTTCCTTTCTGTTGTGCTTATCTTGACTGATAATATATTAAAATCTTGCTTGATAATATCTTAAAATCTAGTCCAAAAGAACTCTGTTTAGGGTATGAGGATGCTTTTTAAGCAATAACAAAGAGAAATCAGTGATCCTGGTCATTTCTGTCATGAGTTCTCAGCTGTTACAGGTTATGTCTGAGTTTCCAGTCCAACCATAAAACGCAGTCACATCAGTCTAAGGAATGTCTGATGTTACTCTGCCAGGGTGAGCTTAGCAGCCCTAGTGACTCTTCCGCTCTCGTGATACCACAAAGAAGCAAGCTCCGAGCATCAGCTGAAGGTCTGTAGGAGTAAATTTACTTTGCGTTTCTCAAGGTCAGTGTATTTTAATTTACAAAGAGCAAAGCAAATATACACACAGGTCTATTCTTTTAAAAGCACCAAAGGAGACAACTGGAGTCTCCCTTTGGTGCTTTCCTTCCTAGAGGCAATGCATAATCAGCTTTTGGTCTTCTCAACAGTTTAAGCTAATAAGCCAGACCACGAACTGGAGCAGCTGAAGCACAGACATGTTACCTTCTGCCAGCTTTTGGGAGCTGGGTGAGGCAGACAGCTGGAGGCCGTAACGTCTTAAAATCACCTCCACTGCACAGAGCCGGGGTGCTATCAGGGGAGAAGTGAGGGTAGGGTGAGCCTAAGACTACATGTTTCTACCTCTCTTCGGTAATAGACTTTATTTCATGGGCTTGAGCAAGCCGGTGGGAACTGGAGCTGGAATCCACTTTGCTATTATTCCAGCCACACAAGATGGGAAAGAACTGTCTGGTCCCTCAGACAGACTATTGATAAGTAATATCCTCAGGGCTTAGAGGAATACAAGAGACTTAATACCTCCTGACAAGGTGGATACCTAGACCCTAAGTATCAGAAAGGTAATTCCCAGATCCCAGAAGTAAATTGCATCCCTCAAAATCAGTGAACTGGTATGTCTAAGCAGACAGTTTTGCCTCTATGGCAACATCATCACATGGAGCTTCCCAGTAGCTGCTTTGCTTTATGTTCTTGCTGCTATGGACAGAAAAATGCTTGTTGGGATATAGCCTTATAGATGCTTTCTTGTATCCTACAACACACATAATCTTTCAATTAAAAAACATATCACATAAAGTCAGCTCTTTGCAGATACCAAACTCTCACAGTTCCCTGTTTAAGGTCAAGACTAGAGGGAGGACTGGGCCTTACTTCATCACACATGAACAAGGACACAAAACTGTTGGAACAAGTCCAGAGGAGGGCCAGGGTGATGATCAAGGGGCTGGAGCACCTCTCGTATGAAGACAGGCTGAGAAAGTTGGGGCTGTTCAACCTGGGGAAGAAAAGACTGCATGGAGACCTCATAGCAGCCTTCCAGTATCTGAAGGGGGCCTGTAAGGATCCTGGGAAGGGACTTTTCATTAGGGACTGTAGTGACAGAACAAGGGGTAATGGGTTAAAACTTAAACAGAAGTTTAGATTGGATATAAGGAAGAAATTCTTTACTGTAAGGGTGGTGAGGCACTGGAATGGGTTGCCCAGGGAAG